>JACXGJ010001366.1:0-35883 GCA_016801105.1 Esox niger | reverse complement strand
AACATTAATACATAGAATAATTATTTCTAAGAACACAGGCTATAGTATTTTCATTCACTTGTCAGACCCTACAGATGTACAAAATGAAAATTACAACACTTAAATTATTCTAAATAAATCCATTACAAGTTAGTTTTCATCTTGATCTCATTTTGATGATGTAGACGGTAAAAATACATATTAGGGCTGCACAATATATCGTTTCAGCCTCTGCATTGCAGTGTACGCATCCGCAGTCGTCACATCGCAGAATGTGCGATTTTGTAAGGTAAACATATATCAGTCAATATACAATTTTTTTTTTTTCAAATGGAAAACTAGTATTGTATCTGTCTGATGTAATATAATTTACTCAAATTTATGAGCTATTAAATACACAGTTGATTATAATTATACACAGAGTCTGTTGCTGCACATGTTTCACAAAATGATGAGCGAGGAACAGGCAAAAAAATTTAGAAATTGGGTGCAAAAAGAAATGCATCGTCAATTATATAGAAATATTTTGGCTACAGACAAGACGATGTTGACCAAAAACAGGTATTTTGTCACGTGTGCCTTGCAATTTTTGTCACAACACGAGGCAACACGACTAATTTGTTTGATAATTTAAGGCGGCAACACAATTATTCGTATGACGAGTGCACCATGCAAGAAAGGTTTCAAAAAGCAGAGAAAAATCACAGATTCAATAACATTTCATGTCACCAAAGACATGGTACCAATTAACAGGGTTGCCAAAGAGGGTTTTAAAAACATGATCCGTTTGCTTGACCAGCGGTATGTAATGCCATCATGCACCTGTTTTTCTCAAGTTGCCATCCCGTCATGCACCTGTTTTTCTCAAGTTGTCATCCCAGAGCTGTATGAGAAATGCAAGACACAAGTTGAAACAGAGCTGTCACAAGTGGAATATTATACAGCAACAACAGCCGGACAACGGAGCCCTGCATAAGTCTGACCATGCACTTAATTAATGAGGACTTCCACCTGAACAGTCATTGTTTGCTAAGTGCATTTTTCCCCGTGGATCATACAAGTGAGAACATTGCAACAGAGAAGAGAGAAACTTTAGCTGATTGGGGGCTAGATGAGAGTCTTCTAGTCTGTATAACAGACAATGCCGCGAACATGGTGAAGGCTGCCACCTTGTACAAGTGGACCGGATTGCAGTGCTTTGGCCACTTGCAGTTGGTAAGTTTGCTCAATTGCGCATTCTATTTTACAACTTGTGCTATTGCTATACTATTACTGTTACTTATTATTACCTAGCAACCTGTTCTGAAATATAAAAATTGTCATAAGTGTCTTACATTTTATTTGTAGAAGATGTGGCTGGGGAAGAATGAATGATACAGACTGTCAGGTTGATAGCCAAAGCGTTTCTAAAAACATCCACTGTTTTTTAATATCGTAATGTCAGTTATTTCCAATATCGTGCAACCCTAATAGACATTATCGCCCAGTTTGCGGCGATCAAAGGATATCCACATGAATAACTGTACATAGGACTAAAGCGCGGTTGCTTGATAATCATTTCAAATAATGAATAATACAGGTGCTGGTCATATAATTAGAATATCATCAAAAAGTTGATTTATTTCAGTAATTCTATTCAAAAAGTGAAACTTGCATAATGTATACAGTCATTCCACACAGACTGATATATTTCAAGTGTTCATTCTTTTTAATTTTGAAGATTTTAACTGACAACTAATGAAAACCCCAAAAACAGTATCTCAGAAAATTTTAATATTACTTAAGACCAATACAAAAAATTATTTTTAGAAATGTTGGCCAACTCAAAAGTATGAGCATGTACAACACTCAATACTTAATTGGGGCCCCTTTTGCCTGAATTACTGCAGCAATGCGGCATGGCATGGAGTCGATCAGTTTGTGGCACTACTCTGGTGTTATGAGAGCCCAGGTTGCTCTGATAGTGGCCTACAGCTCTTCTGCATTGTTGGGTCTGGCGTATCGCATCTTCATCTTCACAATACCCCATATATTTTCTATAGGGTTAACGTCAGGCGAGTTTCCTGGCCAATTAAGAACAGGGATACCATGGTCCTTTAAACCAGGTACTGGTAGCATTGGCCCTGTGCAGGTGCCAAGTCCTGTTGGAAAATGAAATCTGCATCTCCATGAAGTTGGTCAGCAGCAGGAAGCATGAAGTGCTCTAAAACTTCCTGGTAGACGGCTGTGTTGACCTTGGACCTCAGAAAACACAGTGGACCAACACCAGCAGATGACATGGCACCCCAAACCATCACTGACTGTGGAAACTTTACACTGGACTTCATGCAACGTGGATTCTGTGCCTCTCCTCTCTTCCTCCAGACTCTGGGACCTTGATTGCCAAAGGAAATGCAACATTTACTTTCATCAGAGAACAGCAGCAGTCCAGTCCTTTTTGTCTTTAGCCCACAAGAATCTTCTGACGCTGTGTCTTGTTCAAGAGTGGCTTGACACAAGGAATGCGACAGCTGAAATCCATGTCTTGCGCACGTCTGTGCATGGTGGTTCTTGAAGCACTGACTCCAGCTGCAGTCCACTCTTTGTGAATCTCCCCCACATTTTTGAATGGGTTGATGTTTCACAATCATCTCCAGGGTGCGGTTATCCCTATTGCTTGTACAATTTTTTCTGCCACATCTTTTCCTTCCCTTCGCCTCTCTATTAATGTTCTTGGACACAGAGTTCTGTGAACAGCTGGCCTCTTTAGCAATGACCTTTTGTGTCTTGCCCTCCTTGTGCAAGGTGTCAATGGTCGTCTTTTGGACAGCTGCCAAGTCAGCAGTCTTCCCCATGATTGTGTAGCTTACATAACTAGACTGAGAGACCATTTAAAGGCCTTTGCAGGTGTTTTGAGTTAATTAGCTGATTAGAGTGTGGCACCAGGTGTCTTCAATATTAAACCTATTCACAATATTAAAATTTTCTGAGATACTGATTTAGGGGTTTTCATTAGTTGTCAGTTATAATCATCAAAATGAAAAGGAAACACTTCAAATACATCAGTCTGTGTGGAATGACTGTATACATTATGCAAGTTTCACTTTTTGATGATATTCTAATTATGTGACCAGCACCTGTACATTGACTACAGCCTATTCATAGAAATAAAAGTGATAGATCCAAAGATATGTAGCCTCTCCAAGTTAAAACATAGCTGTGTATTATTTAATTAATTTTATTTGTAAATTTGATTAGCTAAAGGATATAAGGAAAAGGATGATCAAAGGATATTTTTCGGTAGCCTTCACTGTCACAGCGCCTCTTGTTATCACACCTCCCTCCGGGGAAGCTTGACTACACTGCTCCCTGTCGCCGACCGATGTGTAGAGTAAAAGGATGCTTACTTAGAGCAGTGGCTCGCATTGGCATTTGCTGTTGGTTCGTTTATTTTGCAAGGAGGCTCAGGCAGTGGACGTGGCGGTTCATTATCAGAATAAGATAAAGGCCTCAACATCCGAGACCTTGATTTAAGGATCTATTGACTCCATCTAATCGAAATGTTTCATTATCTGCAATTCTGTCAGGTCGTTTAATTGTCGGGTTCTGAACGCTGTAAATTGTGTCTGAGTTGTTTCTCTTTTATTTCCAACTAAAAACAGTAACAAGTAATCAACCAGTTTATCAAATGTATTTTATAAAGCCCTTTTTACATAAGCAGTTGTCACAAAATTATTTCACAAAACACCCGGCCTTAAACCCCAGGGAGCAAACAGCAGTAGTGTTGAACTTTAGTTGCTTGGAAAAACTCCCTAATGCTGAAATTTAGGAAGAAACCTAGAGAGGAACCAGGCTCAGAGGGGTAATATGTTTGCTGAATTGATAATTAGTGATTGTTGGTATTTTGTTTCATGAAGAATTATTTAGCGTAATGCATTTGTAGAATCTTAATCTATAATAAAATAATATGAGAATATTGAAAGGGAGATGAAAGGATGTGTATGAAGTTTTATATTACTTTCTCTCCTAAGATGAACAGTAATGTGCAATACCTTTGTTGATTTGTTAGTTGGCTATTTGGGGGCTGTGATGGACCAGAGTTACATACCATGTAATAGACAAGCAAACATGTCACCAAAATACATTAGTTAAGAAATTGCCACAACAGGGCTTAGAATTATAAGGTTCCATCTGCGTTCAATATGATTCCGAGATATTGAGCATCAAAGATTTCATATCCCTGTTAGCTAAGATTTTACATAGTATATTTATTTATAGCTTAACAAGGTCATCACCCTAGTTGTATTTAGGTTAAGTCATATCAAAATCCTGGGACAATCTGAAATTTTCTTTTTTGGAATAGCTCAAATGCAGATGGAACCTTATAATTCTGAGAGCTCTGATCCGGTTCAGAGTTATAAGGTTCCATCTCACCATCAAAATGTAAAACCTTAAGTTTCAAGGAATGAATACAGCCATATTGAAAATTGAACATCTTTACACCAAAACATTGTTCCAACACATAGTACACTACATTACAGGGCTGATCATTGTTGGCATCTGAATCTGGCAGCAATTGTTTTAGAATCATTATTCTAAGAGCTACGTAATAAGTGAAACTGAAGAGTAGGGCTGCATGATCAATCAAAATCATATTGAAATCACAGTTTGAACAGTTTAGTTTCTAAACAGCAGGAAGCTGCGGTTTAGGCTTTTTATTCTATTTTTACACACAGTCAAAATAATTATTTTTACTGGTGTGCCATCTTCACTATAATCATATGCATATTTGTATCAAATTTATTTTGAATTGATTTTAGAATTTGTTTCCCTCTTTTAAAATAATAATTCAGATGATTATTTTCTGGCAAGAGAACGTCATGATCGTTTCAGTCAATATGTCTGCAAGCGCACATACCACACATCTTCCCCTATCTTTTGCAATTTTAAGACAATAAAGATTTACAATTCAAATGTCTGGCTGTATGTCTCAAATCTGTCAATCAAACTATACAACACATTGTCCTGATCATGCCTTTCACTCATCCCCTTTTATTAGACATGAATGAAAGAGCATTCTTAAATAATCCCAATTTCGTGATGGCTCTATAACCAACTAATGTAATAGTCACAGCCCAATAAAGTTATTAGTGCCATTTGCGTACCATTTGCGGGCTGCCTGGTTACAAACTTTAACACTAGAACCTCCAAATGCCTACCCCAATTGGCGTTTGAGTTTGTAATAAAAATAAAATTGCCATTTTGAAAGCTACTCTCTCTTCCTTCCATGACTTTTCCAAAATTGGCGTATGTTATATTGTTCTGTTGTTGGAGTTTTAAACTGATAAACAGAAGGCTATTTAGAGACCATTTACCTGTCCCCCCCATTTTCCTACTTAATCCGCCAACAGCCCACAAAATGTAGCTTTTTTACTCAAATGGTACCCAAGCACTTATCACACCTCGCTGAATGCATGATGTCAATGGATGAATGCGTGATACACCCAGATGAATGACAACTTAATTAGTCTATTATGGAAACATAATACAAATGATAAAGGCTACTTATCACATGGATTACCGTTTTACAGTTAGAGATTCAGCTTATTGTGTAGGCTAATTTATCAAATGTAAATCAAAAATGTTAATGTACATAATCTTTTGGGATACATAAACTAAATCACACCCACATCGTATCATCTCTTTGAATTTTCTCTACTTATTTTACTGAAGATTAATATTCTACACATTTATTAATATTGATATTCTACAAAAGTTTAGCCTATTCTTGTCACCTATAGAATAGTCTATGAGACTAGAGCTATGCATTGGCATTGAAATCAGCCGAATAAATCTGCAAACACATGCCGCTCACACCTTATTCATTTCGGACCTCGTCTTTTTGTAATAGCTCCTCTCGGTTTTTTGATAACTTATTCTTGTCACCTATAGAACAATTTTATATGCCAATAATCTGAGACTAGAGCTATGCAGAGCCATGAGACCTTCAATACAAAAATATTATTGTTTTTTTAAAGTTAATTTACCGTTTAAAACAGACACATTTTTTGGACTTCTATATAGACGACTTAGCAAATGAACTGATGGTCTGGCAGGATGGTGATGCTGCGGAGAAGAATGTCCATGCCAATAGGGACGATTCGTATGCTAATGATGATCAACAGCGTTTGGCTCTGGCGGTTATAGTGGAAGCGTCATGGAAGGAGGAATGTGTTGCTCTCAAAATGTCAGTTTTACTGCCAAAATCCTGTGGTCCTAGTGTTAAATGTCTTGGAATGGCCTATTCAAAGCACAGACATCAATCCAATTAATAATCTGTGGCATTACTTAAATGTTGCTGTACACCAGCGGACCATATCCAAAGTGAAGGAGCTGGAAGAGTTTTGACTTGAAGAGTGGGCAAAAATGCCTAGATGTGTCTGGATGTGCCAAGCATATTCAAGGTGGGAGGGCATGTGTTAATCAAATGACACAACCCCCCAAATTATCCATTTGAATTCCATGTAAGCAAACAAAATAGGAAAAATGCTTTCTTTCAGCGTGAAGATACATCTAACATTCAGTTGAAAAAAGGTCATGCGTTAATCACCCTATCTTGTCCCATGCATCTGTCTTATGATATACAGTGGGGCAAAAAAGTATTTAGTCGGCCACCAATTGTGCAGGTTCTCCCACTGAAAAAGATGAGAAAGGCCTGTAATTTTCATCATAGGCACACTTCAACTATGAGAGACAAAATGAGAAAAAGAAATCCAGAAAATCACATTGTAGGATTTTTTATTGTTTTTTGCCATTTTGTTTCTGGTGTCCTTTGACTGCTCTTTGGTCTTGGCCATAGTGGAGTTTGGAGTGTGACTGTTTGAGGTTGTGGACAGGAGTCTTTTATACTGATAACAAGTTCAAACAGGTGCCATTAATACAGGTAACGAGTGGAGGACAGAGGAGCCTCTTAAAGAAGAAGTTACAGGTCTGTGAGAGCCATAAAGCTTGCTTGTTTGTAGGTGACCAAATACTTATTTTACAGAGGAATTTACCAATAGATTCATTAAAAAACCTACAATGTGATTCTCTGGTAATGTTTTTCTCATTTTGTCTCTCATAGTTGAAGTGTACCTATGATGAAAATTACAGGCCTCTCTCATCTTTTTAAGTGGGAGAACTTGCACAATTGGTGGCTGACTAAATACTTTTTTGCCCCACTGTATGGTGCCAGGAAACATCGATTGAATTCTGTCCCTAGTTGATAACGGGGACTATTGTTCACAGTAGTCTTGTAATCTTTCTTTAGGTTAGCTATCCAATTCCCCACAACTGACGTTTTGAGGATATAAGCCAGAGCGGGTTGGGGAAACGGTCTCTCTTGCTTTTTGATCAGTCTTTCTGCATGCATCCTCAAATCTCTGGGGAACTGTTATCCTTAATACTTGTGAAGCAGTTGTATACAGTACTCTACCTATTAAATAATTCTGTAACATGCATGTGTTGATTCTGGAGTCATCTACATCTATGCACCAGCTTTCTATATCTAAGGAGGTTAAGACCACCTGATCCTCCATGGGAAAATTGGCTTAAAAGGATTTTAAACTAGGTCTGCTATGTTGATAATGAATTAATCTGAATTAATTAATGCTTGAATTAATCAGATATAGAAAACAGCATACACTCCAGCAATAAAATTCATTTGTTTTATTTAAATAAATATACTTTTTACATACAATGTATATTAAAAACAACTTGAAATAGCATTTCTATTCATTATTTTAGAATTCCAAAATATGGTGTGCTAAAAAACCTAAAATATGGCGTAAAATCCTCCAGGAACTCAGAATGAACTCTAAAACAACTGCCAGGGTTTACTTTCTCATCTCAGCACTAAAATTAGATTAATGCTATTGTAGCAAGACGGAAAACACTGCTTGCTTAATGCAAATCTCCAGTTTGCCAAAAAGCACCGGTGTTCTGGAACAATATTCTCTGGACAGTAACTTGAATATTGACTGTTCGGTGAATAATAATTGGACTTGGACTTGCATTTTCAACCACTTGTCTCAGACAAAAATTTGATTTGGCATTAACAATGTGTAAACAGTTATTTTGAATGGGAAGGCTATGATGAGATATGACACCAGTTCCAGTAAATGTTCAGAGCAGTTGGATTTTGCAAAGGGAAATTTGTGTCTCTCGTTTTTAATCTGCGAAAACAGCTTGATTCCAGCCCTTGCATACCTCAATGGGATGGATTGTAAATGTAAATTTGAAGCATAATGTGCGAGTAGTTCATTTTCTCCACTACAGCACTTTTAGAAAACAAGGAAAATCATTTGTTTAGACACCTTGTTTTCACATAACAACTGGAGGTGGGATGTATATGTGGGTCTAATTTGCTAAACAAAACAATTTAGTTGTAAAATCGGATTTTGCAACTAAACAAGTATGGTGGTCTTTGTACCTTCCAGTTTCATTTGATTTGACTAAATGTTTTATAGCATATTAAGGGGTAGAGAAAATGGATAGCATTCTTTTTCATGAAAAGTTCCCCATTAAATTATACTTTTTGTTTGCAGGGTACGTCTTGTTTTTTTTGTTAGTGAGGACCCAATGACACACACTTGAACACTAAGATGAGGTCTCCAACACCGGATTTCAGACTGTCCATAGAGACTGGTAACTGGGACTCAACTCAGGTTTAACCGTAGGGACTAGTAATTTACCTCAGACTCAAGCACAGAGGACTCGACTCAGATTTAACCATAGGGACTAGTAATTTACCTCAGACTCGAGCACATGGGACTTGACTCAGACTTGAGGTTTAGTGACTGGGCTATATCTCTGCTGCACTGTATTTCCATGTTGCCAGTGTTTAGTTTACACACTTTGGCTGTATGCATGGACTCTGAACTGCAGGTAGAGGGGAGTAAAGAAAGGCAGATCCACTTCCATGCTCACATTACCCCTGCCTTTGGCAATACACTCTCTCTGAATCAAGTGGTCCTCAGTTTGGCCTCCCTCTTTCTAATCCTTTAATTTATTTCCTAATGCCCACAAATAAAATCAGGATGATGTTATGAAGTACATCTACTAGTGCAACTTAACCTAAGTGCTTTTTAAAGGCGGTCTCATGGCTGTGAAGTCTGCATGGTGGATTTTCAGTGATGGCAGCTGGGAGATACCCAGGTTTATTTAAATGAATGATGAGTGGGTGATGAGCAGAAGGCATCCCCACACGGGAGCATCTGTATGGTCATCGGACAGGCTTCCATGCTGGTTCTGTATAGATTTTTTCACGGTCCCTTTCGCTCATTACGGACTGACAACCAGGCCATTACCCTGATAGCAGATATGACAATTCTTTCTCTCTCAATGACTCCGGCTTTTTGGTGGTTTAGTGTCTTGCTAACAAGTTCCTTCACACAAGACCTGGGAAATCAGGTCATCCGCTTAGATGTAGGGATCGGTTTTCCTATCTTCATTTGATAATGACAGTGGTTCTGAGATTAAAGTTGATGGAGAAGGGGTGTAATAGCATTATTTCAACAAATGCTATAGTGGTGCTAAACCTCGGGTATGTGTCCCTGGGTCTGTCCCCACCTGGTAGTTGGAAATAATTATACCAGGACGTATACCAGGACTACTGGTAATATTGTCATTGAGATTTAGCTACTTAAGGGGTATTTTCAACAGCAAAATCTCGCCTAGTGGATGGCATTTTAGCACAAGATGCACAACTAGATTTATATTGATCTTCAGTGTACTATGATGTCTATATATCTGAACCAAATTCATTTTATTCTTGTGTGCGATCATGTTACATTTCAATAAAAAATCATCTGGAAAGTGTAATGGAAATCTTTTTTAAGAGAGTCATTGAAAACCCCCTTTTTGTCTTTACAGGAAACCAAAATCAACTGTGTGAGATTGGCTACTAAAGGTATGAGAACTCTCCTTATATATTCAAAGCTTTGGAAGTTAATTTCCACAGGAAAATGTGCCAAACTGTAAATGCAATGATATCAGAGAGAGATACTGCACCTGTTTATCAAGTGAACTGGACTCAATAATGCACATTTTATTGAGAAAAGTACACTGCATTGAAGTAGACTGCTCCTATTGTAACATTATAAAAGAGACCACAAGCCCCACTATCTTGTCAGTGTTGAACCTGCATGGTTTTCAGTCTATAGAGTCCAAGATTCCGTGCAGCTTTTTTTCTTCTCTCCATTCCATTTCTTTCTTTTCAGTAATATCAATGGACATGGTTCACCCACAGAGAAAATGCCATTTCATTCTTCTGTTTGCTTTCCCTAACATTTCCTGTTTTCGTTGCTGCTTCTCTTTTTCAGACATACATACATTTGTGCAGAAAATACTCTTTATGTAGATATAGATTTTTCCTAGTTTTTTTGTTTGTGTCAAACAGTTCTTATCATCAGTGGGCTCTATTCTTTTCCTTTCATTCTTCTTGTTATTGTCCTGTTTTGAATGGAGCTCTTTAGCGTGATTGGACAGGTAGACACACTGATTGCTTGCAGTGTCTACTTTTGGAAATGACATGCTTCAGACTCTGTGGCCCTTCATCTCTTCAAGTACAAATACACAGCTTGATTATTTCAAATTGAATGTGTTTTATATTTAAATTATGTATAGAATCTACAGCATATACAGTAGAAATTAGAGGGGGACAATGATAATTGTAATTGTTAGTTTCTTAGTTTCTTGTTTGTTATTAAGCAATGCAATTTTGCAAAGATTTAGTCTACACGTTTAGAGATCAATTATTTAAACGAAACTGCCACAAAGTTCAGCCATCTATTTTGTGTTCATTTTCATTTTATTATTTTTTTCATACTTTTTTTCATTTCCAGTCAGAATCAGAGTTAATACAAATGCTTGCATTCCAACGTCCCATTCACATGCACTGAGAATCAAACCTCTAAATTATTCTGAAATTGATTTATTGATTTGAAGATGCTGTTAGAATCACGTGTACTACTTTGCCATTTTCTGTTAATTGAAGCCATTAGACGCTTGTTGAAAGTAATATATTCAACGATCTTTATAATGATACTGCCCATAGTTTTCTCCAGAATGTTATAGCAATATCACTTGCATTTTCCCTACCACTGTGCTAAATGTGCAATTGAAACGATGAAGGCGTCTTTTTTAGACTCTTTTTCTTTCTTTTTTCTCTCATGCATGCTGACCGGGAACTAAAAACCTTGTTCTTAGTGGTAATAGGTAGGGGACAAAATACCACGCCGTACATACTTGTCATCCCCAGTGAAGGTGATTATTGCTCCATAGACAGATTTCTTTCTTCTGTTCTTTTATATACATTACTTTGGTTGTTTCTTCCTCCTTCTGTTTGTATTTTTTTGTTTTTCTCATTTCTCATCTTAATGCATTTGTTTGCATGTCTGATCCACAAAAAGTGTAGCTGGCTGTCATTGAATCCATTGTGACTATTGTATTTTGATGTCCCAATTATGTATGGCTATCCACTCTCTTATTACTGTCATGTTTCCATTTGTTAATCCCTGACATTTGACTGATAGTTGTCTTGTAGCTTTGCTCATGGACTTATTAAGCTTTTAAGCTGTATTGAGTATATAATCTCATTATTCAGGAGATTTGGTCAAAAACAGATATCTGGCAAACATTTGGTTATTTGAATCAACCTTGAGCACTCTTTGATCGTTATTTGTTTTCCTTTTTAATGTGAAACAAGAAATATCAGTTAAATTATGTTTAATCATCCTTGTACCTATTCAATGGTGGTTCAATCTAACTGTTAAAGCAAGACTGTAATAAAAAGTTATTTGCTGTTATGCCAATGACTGCAACATTCAAATATAATTTTTGTCTGATTTACCTCAGAGAAATGGAAACTGTAAAATCACTGTTTTACAATATGGTCAAGAGGAGCTGTAATATATCTCTGAGCAAAACTGAAAAAAACAAGAGACATTATGTAATCCTACTCCCCTCCTTTCAAAACTGCATCTTGTTTTACTTGAACACCCCACATTCAACTGTCACACACCCTGCCTATGCTCACCCCTCAGTGTCTGTTGCTAATGGGTTAACCGCCTAACCAAAGCAGGTTTAGAGGTGGCTACTCTCCTGTTTGGCTAGACAGAAACCCACTCCCACTCCCCAATTTTTGCAAATCTATGCCGCAGTCCGAAGGAATCAAGATCTTACCTTCTGCATCCATCCATTGTCTGTGAACACTAATTACCATTACGATGTACCATACAGTTTCACAAATGTACATATTGTGTATACAATGTTTTCTGCTTGCATCATGCAATCATGATCAAATATAAGTTGCTTGTTTGTGTGTGTGCATGCGTGTGCGTGTGTGTATGAGTTGCTTGCTTCCGTGCGTGTGTGTGTGTGTATGTGTTTGTGTGTGTGTGTGTGTGTGTGTCGGTGTATGTGCGCACTTCAAAAGGTTTAGGTACGATACCTCTCCCCTCACCTTCCCACTGTTTATCACAGAATACAGCCTGCGTGTTCTTGAATCAGAGGAAATAAAGTTTTCTTCATTGTTGACGGTGCCCATTCATATAAAGCCACTAGGGAAAGTCTACACACACCTTACACAGTCATCACATTATACTGCCCTCAAATTATTTCAAAGGTAATCTTTTAAAATGTATTTGAGATGTTTGTATCACAGATTACCACCTTAAGAAAATTAGGATGTATGTTTGTCTTCACATGCAATCAAAGAAATCAAACCCATTTGTTTTTTAAGGCTCGTTTTATTTTACAAGTTGTCAAAGCGCTTATAAAACCCAGCCTAAAGCTCTAAGAACAAGTAATACGATATTGCACAGGAGCTAAATCTCTACACAACACCTAAGGCAGCACAACGTCCATCGTTCTTGCCAAAATTGTTCAAGCTCACTAAATCTACCTGGGAGTCACAGATGGATTGCAATTTCTAAACATTAATAGATTGCAATAAACAGATATTTGATTTTGTAAGCGGATTTAAAACAGTACAGACATTTGACCCTTCAAGAAAACCTAACACCTCTTGAAAAGGAACAGTATGTTTTTAGGAATTCAATTGGTGCAGTTGTCCTGAAAAATAATGAAATTCCTGGGTTAGGTTTTCTGAACACTAAGGTTGGTTTTCCTCCATATTTGTGCATTGGCTTTATTCTTTTTTTCCATAGAAATATAAAAAAATAGTAATAGAGAAAATAAGGATGTCTGTGTTTAAAGAATGCACTACAAAGTGTCTCTATGTTTGCAACAAGGCCATTCATTGATATTGTAATACAACATGCCAAAAACATACAGTGGGGCAAAAAAGTATTTAGTCAGCCACCAATTGTGCAAGTTCTCCCACTTAAAAAGATTTCTGGTTCTCACAGACTTGTAACTTCTTCTTTAAGAGGCTCCTCTGTCCTCCACTCGTTACCTGTATTAATGGCACCTGTTTGAACTTGTTATCAGTATAAAAGACACCTGTCCACAACCTCAAACAGTCACACTCCAAACTCTGATATGGCCAGGACCAAAGAGCTGTCAAAGGACACCAGAAACAAAATTGTAGACCTGCACCAGGCTGGGAAGACAGAATCTGCAATAGGTAAGCAGCAAAATGATCACAAGAACGGTGAGCAAAAATCCCAGAACCACACGGGGGGACCTAGTGAATAACCTGCAGACAGCTGCGACCAAAGTAACAAAGGCTACCATCAGTAACACACTACGCCGCCAGGGACTCAAATCCTGCAGTGCCAGACATGTCCCCTTGCTTAAGCCAGTACATGTCAAGGCCCGTCTGAGGTTTGCTGGAGAGCATTTGGATGATCCAGAAGAGGATTGGGAGAATGTCATATGGTCAGATGAAACCAATATAGAACTTTTTGGTAAAACCTCAACTCGTCGTGTTTGGAGGCAAAAGAATGCTGAGTTGCATCCAAAGAACACCATACCTACTGTGAAGCATGGGGGTGGAAACATTCTGCTTTGGGGCTGTTTTTCTGCAAAGGGAACAGGACCACTGATCCATGTAAAGTAAAGAATGAATTGGGCCATGTATCGTGAGATTTTGAGTGAAAACCTCCTTCTATCAGCAAGAGCATTGAAGATGAAACGTGGCTGGGTCTTTCAGCATGACAGTGATCCCAAACACACCGCCCGGGCAATGAAGGAGTGGCTTCGTAAGAAGCATTTCAAGATCCTGGAGTGGCCTAGCCAGTCACCAGATCTCATCCCCATAGAAAATCTTTGGAGGGAGTCGAAAGTCTGTGTTGCCCAGCGACAGCCCCAAAACATCACTGCTCTATAGGAGATCTGCATGGAGGAATGGGCCAAAATACCAGCAACAGTGTGTGAAAACTTTGTGAAGACTTACAGAAAACGTTTGACCTCTGTCATTCCCATAAAAGTTTATATTACAAAGTATTGAGATTAACTTTTGTGATTGACCAAATACCTATTTTCCACCATAATTTACCAATAAATTCATTAAAAATCTTACAATGTGAGGGTCTGGATTTTATTTTCTCATTTTGTCTCTCATAGTTTAAGTGTGCCTATGATGAAAATTACAGGCCTCTCATCTTTTTAAGTGTGAGAACTTGCACAATTGGTGGCTGACTAAAGAATTTTTTGCCCCATTGTATTGGTCTAAAAAAATATGTATTCAGCTTTGGGTGAAATCCAATGAAATCCAGAGTGAGATTGTATATCTCTTCAAATATAGTGATGTAATTATAATGTTGTTGTACCATTGCAATTTAAGTGGGAGGACACAGATGCAGGGAGAACAGAGGACATTTTCCTAAAATAACTATGATGTAGCAATACGGAAGATACAAGTGGGAAGTAGTAAATTTAGTGATCAGGAGCACAGATGCTTGTAACAATAAGGAAGAGGTGTAAGTGCCCTAAATGGGAGAGTTGATCCGCCACGGGATGTGAAGTTAATAGCTTGGCAATTTGACTTATGTCAAAGAGGTGTTAAGTGGTCCTGAGTGGTCCAAATTTCCTGAGAAATATATTAACTTTGGGGTTGAGGACATTATTTATTTATAAGTAGAAAAATTATGCAATTCTGAATTATGTTGAGTAGATCAGTAGAAAAAGAAATCCAATGTAAAGCAACAAAATCTGAAGATAGTCTATTTATGTTTAGATTTTTTAAAGTTTTGTCATTTTTCATTTTGATATAGGACTTTTCCTGAATGTTTTTTTTTTAAGTAATTGCTTTTACAATGAAAGTGCCCTCAGTGTTATTATGCATAAAAGCAGGATCATAATATATGGAAAAAAGTTTTGTCATTTATTTACAGCTTTGCCTATTTTGTATCCAAAATAAATGTTTTATATTTCATTCTTTGGGAAAATAATTATCTATACAATTTGTCAATTTTCTCGCAGCATACATTGCTGTGTGCACCTAGACTTGTTTTTGGTTAATAACATGGCTTTGGGGCATCTTACAGCAAAACAGAGTTTTTCCAGAGACGCTCCTGATTCCCGTGGAGCTACTTATAAGTTTATAACTCCAACCATTTGGTCATGGGCCTGTCAATGTGACAAGAAAACCGCCACTGACAACCTATTTGGTTACATCTAGGGCTGTGTGTGTCAAATTGGAAAATGACAATGACCCGCATACTCCCCTGGCTATCCCCTTTTGATTGATGAATACCACATATTTGTGGTATAAACTGTTCTACTGATCATATAATGTATACAAACGGTTTGATGTTTACAGTTTCTTGGTGTAATTTATCTAATTCAGACACCCAAAATTTGCTAAAATATCATGGAGCCCCCAACTATCCTATTGTCTTTAATATGCAAAGGAACTTGTAGTCACACCAACATGCTATGGTGGAGTACAAGCTCTCAGTGTAGGATAGACCATGTATAATGAATTGCAGTATATACTGTAAATACAGCAGATTAAGGGCATGTGCTTTTTATAAAAACTAAGAAGAGAATGCAGATAATGGCCTTGAAAGCTTTAAATGGATGTGTCCTGCTGACCCAATGGAGCACTAGTATTGTTTTAACCCTTTATCTTGCTACTATTAGCTCTGTGAATTGTTTACTGCACCGGTAAGTCACATTAATCCTTCTCCGTCTGACCCAGCACTGCTGTGCACAGATTGTAATCCCGTTAGAGATACTCAGCATCGCTACGCTAATCTCACAGGGCTGCCCCATCTGCTGCCAGACAATAGTAGCACTACTTCTGCCAAATCCCCCAGTGTTTTCACCAGTGTACTCTGCCCACAGACACATGGTTAATAAAGTTTGACGTGAACTTTGCCTTTAGATGAATTACAGGGGATCTCCCGGAATGTGAGCAATTAATGTGGCAGGCTGTGGAATCAATCCATCACTATATGGATAAGATTACGTTTTAATATCATGGGTTTTAGACATAATTCCATTTTCCATACTTAATTTTTACCCCAGCCTGAAGTGAAAGGCTTTACATATTTCTTTTTAGGCAAACAACCATGTTTGAGGCCATTGAAGAATGCAGAGTGAGAGATTTAATAAGAGGAAGATTATGATTTTTATGATGATGGATCAAGGGTTCGGATTAGGTACCAAATGATTCAAGTCGTGTGGGAACGCCACACCAGACGTTTTGCTCTTTACTGTTGAAGCAGGAATTAAAAAGACAGATTTGTGACATTTCTTAAAATGACAGATATCCCCATAAAAACACCCTGAAGGATGATATTTAAAGAGAGATTGTGTATATTTTGCGGTCATGTTCCCTGAACTATGTTTGTTGTTTTCATGGGAACTGCAGGCGTAATGGTCCTAGAATTGGATTTAGCATAGAACTATAGTGCATTATAGTACTATACTACTTTCTGCAGTAGTAACATAAATCCTGTATTGCAGGTCTGTGAGTAACAGTCTGTCCATTGTCAGTCAGCAGACTAACTGTCAAATATTGTATGAATCATATTTCCCGTCCCTGGCCTCCCCTAATCGTCTGAAAATGGAGATAAGAAAACCCAATGTCTGGTCAGGGCTCTGTTAAGTAAGTCTGATTGTGGGCCAGCTCAGGTGGTTTCATTTCAGAAAATGGCCTGTAACAGCCAGATGGGCCGGCGATTGTTATATGATGAACTTTTGAACCTAATCAGCTCCTGGAGGGCAGACAAGGAATAAGGTTGTATAGCAATGTGACAGCGGTGACACAGGCAGTTTATACTGTCACCTGAGGAAAGACGTATGATATTGCAATAAGCTCTACAGCTACACAATAAACATACTAGTTGCCTTGATTGAATGTTTACATTTAAATCTTTTAAAGATGTTAACCTCAGCAACATATATTAGTAATTGAATACATTTTCATACTGGGCCTGCATGGGAATCAAATGCACACATTTTTCATGTTCAGTAAATGGAAGTCCAAGACATGCCAAGGTTGCATTCATAATCAGTGGGTCAAAACACAAAGGTTTAGAAGTTTTAAAGGTTTGAGTTAGCCTCAGTACAGTGCCTTGGGTAGAGTTAGCGTCACTACATTGCATTGGGTAGAGTAAGCCACAGTACAATTCGAACATTTACTGCAGCCTGTTTGATTATGTCTCAAAACAGCAACCTTGGGATGTACGTCCTTTAGTCTTAGTTTTTTCAGTCAACATGAGTGTTTATATAATCTATGGAAGAATCTGTGGTTAGATAGGAGTACGGTTAGCTCGCTCAACCTATCTTTTGCTTTACTCAATGTTGTTTATTGTTCACCGAAGCTACTTCAGTCAACAAATCCATGCTAACATGTCACTGCATGTCCTGCTCAAATCATTGTTCATTCTACATTAGTGCATTAGTGACCCCTCTGTGTTTTAATGTGGTTCAATTGCTGTGTCAGATGAAAAGCTTGTTGAAAATAACCACTTATTAATTTATCCACAAATGCTTTGACACAAGAGTAACCCATATTACTTTTGCTTGGTTATTCAGGGATGTTTAATGGCATGTCGATTTCCACCATTCATTTGTCTTCTGGGCGAAGCACCCTAAAACAAGCTTTCTATATCTTTACTGAACTTTGTCTTGCTAACATTTGAAACTGTCAGTCAGGATATAGCCAACATTACTCCCAATATCCTTAATAGTAACACTATATCTAATCATCTTTTCACTTTTCACCAAAAATGTATGCCAATTCTTTGCATGACTTTGTGATCTCATAAATATACAAAGTGTTTTTCTTTTTGCTCTGGATGTTTCTGTGTGTATGTCTGCATGACAATGTCAGTATGTCAGTCCATATGACCACGTCTGTATGACTACAGTATGACTTTATGTCAGTATGTCAGTCTATATGACTATGTATGACTGCAGTATGGCTGAATTACAGTATGTCTGTATGAATTTGTGAATAAATGAATGAGTGGGGGTGCCTGTACTCACATACTTTTTTGTGTGAACATGTTTGCACATTTCAGTGTTTACTGTATCTGAGGATGTGTTTTATCTGTGTGTGTGTGTGTGTGTGTGTGTGTGTGTGTGTGTGTGTGTGTGTGTGTGTGTGTGTGGGGGGGTGTGGGTGTGTGCATGTGGAGGACGGTTGCCCCAGGGTAAACTCCCCCCTCCTCTCTGTGATGTGTCTCTGCCTATCTGTAGGCTCATCCACCCAGGACTCGGACGCCGTGGAGCCCGAGAAGCAGGTGGACAGCACCGTCAAGATGGCCGGCGTCATCGCTGGCATCCTTATGTTTGTCATCATCCTACTGGGAGTGGTTCTCACCTTCAAACGCAGGTATAGAGCGGTAGAACATCTCCTTGTGCTCCACCGATGCTGCAGGTATAGGCATAAATGCATATATCTTTCTAGTTGCCTCACTCTATAGTGTGATACAATATCAAGGTTTGGAAGGTTTTAGGTGGGCTTACATTAGGGTTTTGTTAACATGCACCTTGGCTTTCTTCCATCACATCTGTCTCCTTCCTCCTTTTCCCGCTTTCCTAAATTGCCCCAATCACATACTGCCCATGCCATTTTGCTATGCAAGATACCACCTTTTCCTACATCTTTCACCTTACCACACCACATATACAGAGAGAAATAAAAAATACAGACACGTTATCTCAAAACGTGAAAATGGCGGACAACTGCCATTCCTAACCAATCTCTTCTCATTGTAGGAGTAGGTTATTTGCTGAAACACAATTACTTGCATGTCACAATCAACTATGTCCTCCGAAAAGAAATTCATGACCCAATGAATTAATAAACCTTATCAAACAATTCACAAAAATGTTATTATATTGATAAATAGTACATATTATTTGCTTGTTTTTCAACATGAATAAACATGTTTAATATTTTTTCTTTATTCAGCTTACACTATTTAAGTTACTACTATTCTGCAATGGGGCAAAATGTTGATGTATCTTATTAAAGTAGCACTTATGTTTTTACATACAATTTTAAGTTAATTAAGTTAGCGTCTTGTTACAATCTTTGAAACATGTCAATTCTTAGTAATTACATATTCCAGCAAGCTGCTGTGATTTGAAGGTTTCATTAAACCATCATTAAGTTACAGAAATCCGTAAATACACAAATCCTTAAGAATTGACTCAACTTATACAGTATATGAATATAAGTTGGCATATTTGCTCCACGTTGTTATGGGTCAACTATTACATACAAACTATGCCATACTCATGACTGGAAACATTGAAGTGACTAAACAACAAAGCTACCCATGAAAAATATGCACTTAGGATTGTGCTTAGGCTACAAAATCCTATGACGTGTAGTTTTGTTGGGTCATTTATATTTCATTCTGTCGACTTGGATAGTGTGGGAGCAATGTTTTATAAATTGCAACATTTTACATGGCTTTCAGCCACTATCAATTATTTGTGGAACAAAACTGTTGGAAGAGAGTATACACTGTCCATTTAATGTAGTGTTACACATGCTTTAGACATTTCTAAATGGATTTCGTTTTTGTACTAATAACATGCGAAGGAATCGAATGCCTTGCAAGACTTAATGGTCATTTGATGTTTTCTTGCCCAATAGCTTAAGCCCTCAGGGCTCTTACAGTCCTGTCAAATGTGCTTTTCAGAGTGTCCAAAATGAAAATTGGTTAATAATTAATGGTAAAGCTCCCAAGATTCTAACATTTTGTATTTTTGCCAGAAAGATGTTTAACCATGTAGTACGGAGTCATTGTCTATACATTTTATTTTTTTAAATATGTTTTACGAACATAATGGGAGTCGCACATATATACAGTGCTTTAAAATTGTGAAGGATTGTGGGTTTATTCAATTGTTTTTCTTTTTGCTCATGATCCTTTTTCTCCGTCTTGAAAAACATCCGACATTTTGGAGCACAAAGCAATGAGTTATTGTTGTAATGAATCACAACTTCCATCATCACACACTCACATTGCAGTGGTCTGAGTTTATTCTTGTATACAGACACCCTTCATGTGCAATCAGTGATTAAGAGCCAGAACAGCAGCAGCAAGGGCCCAGTCCTTATCTCCACTTGGACAGGTGCAAATGTTGACCCATTGTGTGTGATGCGTGTGTGGGGGGACTGGTTTTACTCCAACTGAAATCAGCATTAAACCTGGCAGTTTAGATGCCATAAATACACACAGAAACCGCTGTCTACATGCATTTGTACTGAAGACTGGAAGGATTGGAGTGGAGGGAAAGCACTTCATTTGACCTTTCGTTTCGCCAGTGGACATTTCCCGTCCGAACGCAACAAAACAAATGTGTTACTTGGCACTCACATTCAACGTTTGTTACGCTAGTTGATTGAATTAAACGAACAATGTCTGTTTTGCAATGTCTCACCAAAAGTACAGGGTATAGACTCCAAATATAAGGCAGAGTAATGTTTTAATTCTAATTTGCAATTCTATAAAGTTGTTTTGAAGATTTTTTTGCTAACAGCACCTGCTCATTGTGACTGTCCACCTAGCTTCACAAAGGCTGGGCTAATAAATACCACTGGCAATATTTTTTTTTTGCATATACCCATATATCACCATAATGTAAGGGCTAACATTCATTCTTCCACTGATTCATCCAGAGAAAGCTTCAGGGTCAACGCAATCATTCGAATCATCCAAAATACTCTGCATACATTTTCATTAAATTGACCATTGAACCCTTTGCCATAGTAGCCTCACTTATGTCTAGCTATACATTATATGTTCGAATAACAAAATGTCATTATAGAATCTATGCAGGTTGTTGACATCCACCACTGTTGTCCGCCCTTTTTTCTAATAATAGTCTCACACCCTTGTTTCTTACCTCCTTCCTTTTTGGCCTGCGCCCGCTAGAGAGATACACACATGGAGAACTCTGAGCGTGGGGTATTGTATGTTTATTTTTAGCTACGCATCTTGAGATCGTGCCTCCATTATTATTTATTTATTTTTTATTCTTGTTATTTTTTGACCCATCTGTGATCAGATAAGTCGTTAATGTTCGGCACATGCACGATAATTCACAAGGCCATTCGTTTTTTTTACTCTGACCGTCATTGTTGATTGCACCATTTAAGATTCCTAGCTTTTTTCTGCATCTGTGATTGTACAAATTGCTTGTACTTAATGTCAATCTTATTCATTTTTTATGTTGCCTCTTATGCATTGTCAAATGAGTATTAGATAAAATTATCTGCAATGATATATTCCATAAAACTATCAAATTGACTAGCCGTAGTATGAACTTAGTCCAGATAATTAACGTATGAAATGGCCTTACTTGTTAATGGATTGTATTCCGTGCATTGTAAGTATACAGTTTTTTTGTACTGTTTACATGCTCTTAACCACCATGAAGAGGACTTAAAACTCTGCTCCATGTTCCATTTCAAATGATTATATATGTTCCATAAAAAATGTCACCACCTCTTTGGAGCGGTGCACTAATTCAGATTAATTGAGCGTTCACCATCACAGCACAGTTGGCTCAGGAAGTGGGTTGTGTTCATTACTGTAAGCTATGAACTCTCACAAGTGATCATGCAGAAACAAACACACATACATACACTTTTACATTTATTAATCTACCTATAGGTTTAAGCGTGTGGGTGTATTTGGGGTTCAAACTGGTTCATCCTCTAACTTACAATGAGTCAATGGGTTAAATCTATTGAATCATAACAAGAAACTAATGAGACACTTAACTTTTGGAGATTGCAGTGTATTTGCACAGGCTACCAAATCACAGAAGTGAGGAAATGCCTCATACTGTAGTATATCTCAGAGAAAAAAGTCTTAAAATATCTCCACCCCCACTAACTAATTTCCCACAAAAATGACAGTCTCGCTCCCTCAGAAGATTCCGTCTCTTTACCAGTACTTTTTAATTCAGATTAATTATCTTTACTTTTAGCACCACATCAGGCCGGGCAATGTCCCTTTCAGAACATGAAGATCTTAGGACCGGTTAACCAACGACAATTGGCCATTTATTGGTGCCTGGGCGCTGAAGTAGGCCTGTAACATTACAGATGAACTCCTAGCAAGGCAGTCTGGTTATGGGCTGAGTGAGTAGTGTCCATTCAGTTGCAGCCAGTCCCAGGCCATTAGTCAGTCATTACCCATTCATGCAGTTTTTTTTGAAGCAGTGGCAAACCTTTCCCTTGTCCGTTGACAGAACAGCAAGGTTGAGCCCCACTGATTCATGACATACAGAACACATTATAAATAATGGACAGGCAGCGTGGTAAGCATCTGATGACGAGCCACACATTGCTGTCATGTCAGCTAATGGTTGTCAGTTTGGGGACATGGCACACACTTGCCTAGACACACAAATGGGTACAACACACACACGCTGTCCTCCTTCAGGCCAAGCAGATGATGGTCTGCACATGGCTGTGGTGTCCGCTAATGGTTGTCACTGTGGACACATGGACACACACATAAATATAGTCAAACAAGTGTAACACACATACTGTCCTCCTTCAGGCCTAGCAGCTGTGGTCCTCCAGAGGGTCGATGCAAGCCATCTCAATAACCTTATCTTCTCTGTACACGTGTGTATTAGGTCTCACTATACTCCTGGGGACCAAATGTCCCCATGAGTATAGTAAAACTAGAAATAAATTGACTCATGGGAACCTTTTGCCGGTCCCCCGGGGCAAGAATCAATTTCTGGCTCAGGGATTAAGTTTAGGGTCAAACTTACAATTCATTTTAGAGTTAGAATTTGAGTTTCTTTAAGGTACAGGCATTGTTGATTAAGTTTAGGGTTAAGGTTAGGCATTACACTTAGGTAACATTTAGGCATAAACTTTATTGAGGTTAGGGTTAGGTTAGGGTAAGGGTTAGGATTACATTTAGGGTTAAGATTAGGTCAAGGGAGCAGGCAATTTCAATATCAATAAGGGATGGGTGTGTATGGAGTATGTCCAATATACCACTGCTAAGAGATTTTTATAAACACCCAGCTAAGAGCTGGATGAGCTGGATCACCTGGATGTAGCACTTAGCTGCGACATATTGGCCATATACTAAAAACCCCAGATGTGCCGTATTGCTTTTATAAACCAATCACAAGGAGCAATTAGTAACAGTAAAAATACATGTTTTGTGATATTTGTGTTATATAGTGTGATATTCAAAGCTTTTAGACAAACAGCTCTCATGGCTAAAACCACCAAGAGTTTAGTTGAAATTAGGCCATACAAATAGTATTTATTTTTAACTCTTGTCCTGCCTCTTTATGTTTACTATTAATTGATGCTGCGCCTATTCACGTTTACTATTAACTGATGTTCCGCCTCTTAGCAAGGCAACTCAGAATAGCAGTTTTTGGACAATATTTCCCAGCTGCATCCAGGCACTCCGAGCTAACACATGCATAGGATCAGTCTTTAACTATTATATATTATATAGTGCCTCACCTCTGTCCGTATTTCTTAACGGTGGTGTGTTGGTCACGCTGTATACGATACCTCCTCTTGAAGGCAGTATAATAATTTAGTGTTTAGGTAGTTTTATTCTGTGTTTAGTCTCAGTGATGAGAATCTTTAGAAATTTTTCTCATTATAGCATTTTCTACATCTCACTGTGAATATGTCTATAACGTTAAGTTACAATATATCCTTTGGAGGTGCCTGAGACTTTCATTTACATTCATATATACCTCTGTGAATGTCTTTTCATTCCTTTAATTTACATGAATTTGTTCCTCAGTAAATTGTCTGTGCCTTTTAATTTACATTAACACAATTATGTGAATGTGTGTCTGGCTTTTATTTACGCTACCATTCAAAAGTTTGGGGTCAAATGTTATCCATGAAAACATACATCAAATAAGTTTGAATAGAAAATATAGCATAGTGTATATGAAATATAGTCATTGACTAGGTTAGAATGCTTTTTTTATTTAAATAATAATTGTGTCCTTTGCCTTCATCCAAGAATCCTCCATTTTTGGTGATTACAGCCTTTGCTATCCTTTGACATTCAATTTGTCAGTTTGTTGAGGTAATCTGAAGAGATTTCATCCCATGCTTCATGAAGCTCCTCCCACAACTTAGATTGGTTTGATGGGCACTTCTTGTGTACCAAATGGTCTAGTTGCTCCCTCAACAGGGTTGAGATCTCCCACTTTACTACCTCCAGACCACTCCCAGAATATCACATTGCCTCCACCATGCTTGGTAGATATCAAGCACTCCGACAGCATTGTTAGATTCTGTCCATTTTTTATCCATGAACAAGACGATGAAACCAGTAGTCGGGAGAGCAATCTTTATACAGCATGAGGCAACAATGTTAACTGTCCATAGTTCTTTCATAATTTCCAATAATTACAAGGTAACACAGTCTTTTCTGCCAATACACATAGTAGGGGGTCAATGATTGTAGCCAACCCCTACACAGTCTATTATCTTCCAATAAGAAAGGTTTGTCCTACATGGTACGCTTGTATGGTATGTTCCATGCTCCCTATAGTCCATGTGTCTATTGATAGAATCTATGACAGTCGTATGGACAGTTCCTAGCAGGAGGTGTGGACAGGGTGTTTGGGGCCTATCAGTAATGGCCATCACATCTTATCTATTATCTGTTGTTCAGTGTTAGTCAGCACATATGCGTTGTGTTAAGTTTATCATGCCCATTTCCTATCAGCATCTTTACATTTGTTCAATCTGCGTCTAACAAATGTTCTTTTTTTTATCAACTAAAATGTGTCTTTCCATAACACTTTTTTCCAATCTTCCTTTCTCCAGTGTCTGTGTTTTTGCCCATCTTAATAGTTTCTCTTCCTTTGCCAGTGTGAAATATGGCTTTATCTTTGCATCTCTGCCTAGAAGGCCAGCATCCTAGAGTTGACTCTTCACTGTTGACAATGAGACTGGTGTTTCGCGGGTACTACTTAATGAAGCTGCCAGTTGAGGACCTGTGAGGCATCTGTTACCTGTGAAGCAACTTGACACTCAAATGTATTTGTCCTCTTGCTCCGTTGTGCATGAGGGTTTCCCACTCAATCAATGAGTCAGATTTATTTTATAATGCCCTTTTTACATCAGCAATTGTTACAAAGTGCTTTTACAAAACCCCCAGCCTTTAAGCAAACAGCAGTAGTGTTGAAATTCAGTGACTAGTAAAAACTGCCTAAGAAGGCCCGAAATTTAGGAAGAAACCTAGAGAGGGACCATGCTCAGAGGGGTGACCAGTCCTCTTCTGGCTGTGCCGGGGAACATATTAAAAGTCCAAATTGTAATAATGAATCAATGCATGTGGGCTGAGTCCATTTAAACCTAGTCTCGATCAGAAGCATAACCAGATAGACAAGGACAGGGACAAACGGGGGGGGGGGGGTCAGCAGAGTGGCGGCTGAAAATGTCAGGTATCGCCTTGATCTGCAACACAACCAGGAGGACTTTGGACAGGGACAGCAACAAGTCAAGCCTGGTACTCCGCAGGTGTGGTCCAAGACCTCACGTTCTCCCAAGTTAAAAACGTCAGGAGAAAGGGAACATTTAGAAAATGTATTCCTTAGATCGACAAGGATTTATAGTGGAGAAGAAGAACTGTTCCAACTCCCCCAGCACAATAATATTGTGCTGGGGATCTTGGGGCTGAGACAGGGGGGTCCAGTGACACTGTGGCCCTATCCGACGGAGGCCCCAGACAGGGCCCAAAAGACAGGAAATCAATCCAACCAAATTGTCAAGCATCAACCACAACCATACTGAATGAGGTCCAAGTATTGCCAGCAGAGTACAGCCCAATTGCACAAGTGAGTATCAGTGAGACAACAACAAGGCAGTGACACCGCCTCTGAATGGCATTGAATAGCCTTATTTTCTCAGGACAAAAATAGTCTCATGAGTTTTAGAAGAAAGTTCTTTGTTTCTTGCCAATTAGAGTAGATACCTGAACCCACAATTGTTGATGCTCCAGATAATCAACGTGCTAACATCATTGCAAAAGGGCTTTCTAATAATCAACTTGCATTTCAAGATCATAAACTTGGATAAGCAAACATAACATACCATTGGAACACAGGAGTGATGGTTGCTGATAATGTGCCTCTGTACGCCAATGTAGATATTCCACAAAACATCTGCCGCTTCCAGCTACTGTAGTCATTTACAACATGAATAATGTCTTCACTGTATTCAAATAAATTTGATGTTGTTTCAATGGATTTTTTTTGTAGTTATTTTAAAAACAAGGACATTTCTCAGTGACCCCAAACTTTTGAACTTTTTGGACATTAATAGGTTAGCATGGGAATTTGCACTACATAATATATTAGTTAATATGGATGCATAGTGCTCGTTTTTTCTGTAAGTGTTTTCTGTGTGTCTGTGCACGTGTGCGTGTGCGTGTGTTTGACTGTATGTATGTGTTTATACAGCAATTGTATAGCTTTTTTAACAAGAAAATGGCCTGGACAGTATTATTGCCACCTTCTATAAGTAGTTAGAAATAATTTGATTTCATCTGAAGGATGCACGTCCATCTCCAGAGACCTTGAAGTTCTTCTGTACATTGTGCATCATTTTATCAAGACATTTAAGGCCCATGCCACTGTAACCAACATCCCTGCATTTAAGAGAATACTTGAAATAAAACCACAGCAAAAGATTGTTTGAGTGGTGGAGAAATCACTGCAAATAATGGCTACAATGATATAGATTGACCATCAGACAACTGTAGTCAACACAATGAAAATTTTGTATGGTATGAGAATTAAAAGGACCCCACTACTCAGAGACAGAAGTATGCGATTTGTCAAAATCCACCTGAGCATGCCACATCTCCTATGGACAGATGAGAGCCTTTTGGAAATGCACACCATCGCAATGTTTCCAGAAAACATGGAAATAATAAAGCCTTTTAAAAAAGAACCACTTCGCCACAGTCAAACATGTAGGAGGTTCAGTTAAGTTTTTAAAAAGTTTTTTGCTGCCTTTTGCACATGAAATTAGGAGAATACAAATATATTTTAGAGCTCAGTGTCTAGCACAGTTAAAGATCATAGATCCAGCTGGGATCAAAACGCCCCCAGTGATGGTTCAAGACAAAACGCTGAACTTTTTTTGAGACCAGATCTTAATTATGTTGAACATCTATGGAGACCCTAAAAGAGCAGTTAGGAGACAAACTTTATATCTGGGAGAACCGGAAGGAGCAGTTTGTACTAGAATAACAACTGTCAGTACAGAGGTGTGTGATGCTCATCCACAGTTATAGAAAGTACTCAATTGCAGGTATTTTGTGTACAGATATTGAGAAAAGGGTGTAAATTATACAAGAATAAGTTCTGAATCAATAAGTATTTTCTTTACATACGAAAAGTTAAATTAAGAATTGTCAAGACCAAAACCTTGCAGAATTTCAATTTACTTTTAGAAACAGTTGTGAGGTATATGAAGACATTGTGAGGTTTACTTTTTGCCACGGCTGTACCATATATAGTCACATTTTAATATACTGTATCTTAAACATTTCAATTTACATCTTCAGAGATGTGAATTACCAAACACATCACGTTAATCTTTGAAGATGAGGTTTTTTAAATGTACATTGGAATTCATAGGCAGGGAATGGTTAAACCAATATCATTGCAGAGATTGCATTACTTTGCCCAAGCAAGATATACATCTTGAAATTATGATATCATTTGTGGACCCACCCTCCACTGAAAAGTAAAGCTCTCATAGTGCACTTTTACACCATTAATATTTATGTCTCACTTTGACTGTCGTGGTTCTCACTTTCAGTCTTTTTATTAATATTATAAGAACAATGTCAGCAGGTCTTTGAAAATGCCATAGAAAAAAGACAGGAGAATAGCTACATAGTGGCTATGTACTGGCAGTATCGACTGTTCCCAAAGTGGGAGATAGAGCTGTGTCAGCCAATGGATATATTGAAGCCCTTTTATAAAATTGCTTTTTCACTACCATGCCAATCAAATCAGACAGATGCCATCTGTATTGCGATTCAATTAAAGAGTTTTGAAGGAAGGTAACTCGAATGGCTTGGAAATAGTTGAGTCTGTCTTTTTTTATATGATAGACAGCGGGATGCCTTTATGTGCATATACCTCAAAAGAAATGGTAAAAAGCAAAGTGATCTTGTTCTAGGAGCATTTGTCTGGTGCCATGGATGGAAACCTAGAAGGCAGAAATGAATGTGCTTGGTCTCATGTGTTTGGTTTCACGTCCATTCATGGTTAACTGAAACGTTAATTAACTTTTTAACTGAAACGTGAACTTAACTGTGAACTGTAAGCTTTTTGTTAAATGTTAGTGTATTATTTGGATATTATGAAATGTTAGTGTATTAGCTGGGTATCGTCAAATGCTAGTGTTTTAGCTGGGTTTCATCAAGTGTTAGTGTATTAGCTGGGTTTCATCAAATGTTACTGTATTAGCTGGATTTCATAAAATGTAACTGTATTAGCTAGGTTTCATCAAATGTTAGTGTATTTGCTGGGCAATAATAAAAATATACAACAATGCTAAACACATTATTACTTACCATGTTTAGGTTTGAACCGAAAGGCTGTAGGTATTTGTCGCACACATATACTCCATTGACATATTTGGGAACTGCAAACTCTTAAAATATATTTTTTTACTGCTTTTCAGTCTTATTTCTGCTTGCAAATTCCATCACCGCTCGCTGCATGTCATATGTGAATGTTATACCTCTGAAAAGAAACGTTTCCGGTATACCTCTGAAAGGAGGCAGAGCAGAATGCAAACACACGCACACAACATATGCAAGAATGCTCTGTCTTGCAATGGCTCTTAAACCAGCCAGTGCCAACGATAGCATCGTTTTCTCTCTCTCGCAAACTAAACAGAATGGCAGAACAGTATGTCATAACCCCCCCACTCCCACTTCCCCTTCCTTACATACCCACTCCTATTTCTCTGTTCTCACAAGCCCCTCACTGTCTCTCCAGCCAATTCCATTTCAAGGACTTTCGATTTGATGGGGAGCCAGAAGTGCTATTTCTTTGAATGCGGGTGAATTCTGTATTATTTGGTGTATTTTGTCTTAATTTTAGGCTCCAAGAGTTTAAATAGAGCAAGAAGGTAGTGTGATGTCCACAAATTTATTGAATCACCCTACAAAGTGCAGCATACACCATAGACAGATGAACCATAGTCCCTAACAGAGTTCAATTTGAGGGTTAGTTTGACCACAGTAGCGACAGACAGGCAGACCCAGATTGGCAGGGCATCACTGTCTTTAACCCGTATTTGACATCACTGACTGGCAGATCTAGACTGGCAAACCCAGACTGGCAGGGCATCACTGTCTTTAACCCGTATTTGACATTTTCTCCATCAGCTCTCCTAGGTGCTAAAGAACTAAAGAACTAACTAATGCAATCTGTTTGTCCTTTTTTGGGTGCTCATTTTTGTCCCACCGGTCCACTTCATGCTTCAGAAGAAATGCATATTCCTACTCTTATTACCTGTAAGTAGCCTTAAAGAAAGACCCTTTCCCAATTGATTCTGTATGTACGTATATATTTTGTACAACCCTTTGTTTCTTGTCTCTCTTGCTTTTGTATTAGTATATCACTGAAACCCAATTTTTATATCCCATCTATAGAAATCGAATAGTCCAATTATTGTTTGTGGAACTCATTTGAATAAACCCTTTGTAAAGAGTTATAGTAATAGATGATGAAAGGCCTTTTTCTTGGTCAGTTGCCTGCAAAACAAACAATTCCCCCAATAAATATTTTCTTCATCACAAATGCCATGGTGGACAAAGCATCTTAGCACCTACAAAAAGAACATGTTCAGGCCTGTCTAACATCAGTGTACTCTAACTTGCCCATGTAAACATATTTTTGTTAAGATTCAATAATAAGTGTTCTTGAAGCAGTTGAATATAGTGTTTATGTGGATCATTCCACTTCTGTGGAAAGATTTTATGCGCACCTTGTTTGTCACCTAATGAAAATAGTTTTCTCATTTCTCAAATGTATTTTAGACCTGCATGCTGTAAAAGAAAATACTTTCCTGTCTTCAGTTAAATTGCTTTGGTGCAATACATTGAGCTCAACTTTACGTTCTCAACTTAGCAAAACAATCATATCATTTCGACAGACCTTTGAAATAAATTAATTATTTGTGCTTAAACTATGCAATTTAAGCTGCAGCTAATACAGTGCTTGCTGTGTTTCACATTGGATGTATTGTTTAATTTGCTTAGTACAGAGCGTGCAGAAACATTGCTTCAAGAGGTTTACCAGGCCTGTAAAGAACTTAAAGAGTTTCAAAATCCATGGTTGTGCTGCTGAATGTACTTTGTCCCTTCTACTCGAAGCACTTGAAATATAGATGAAAGTTTGTTGTTTACTCCCGGCAGTCATTGCCTGGAGTTTAGGCTTGAGCAGCTGTCATGCAGGTGGAGTAGAAGGCCCACAGGCTAGTACTGGCCACAGCACCTTTCTCAGACACGTAGTTGGCATTACCTATATAAGAATTCACTGTAGGCCTTTCACAATTTTTTCTTCATCCCCTGATAATATTGTTTACTGTATCAGTGCAAATAAAGGGGAATAAAGATGAATATCTAAAGATTATCTGAGTTCATAAATTGCTTAAAGTAATTGTTATAATGGTTCTTTGTGCACGCAACTCCCTCAATCAGCAAAAGCAGGGTCAAGCTAGTGCGCATGCAGCATCATCCGGTCATATTACTCAATTATCTCTGTAAAAATGTCTGCACTTATTTCGGAACTTTTTTATATTAGCCATTATTTCCCTTTATTTAATTTTAGCTTTGTCTTTGGGGTCTTGATAATGTTTCACTGAAACAACCCTACTAGCTTTGGTTTCTACTCTAAAATACACTACTCTTACTTGCATAGCAAAGACAGTTATTTTCTGTTAGTATTTCCCCCCAAAATTATGATTTCTTTCCCTGGAAAACACATTTTGTTGAATGTCCTGAGGTATTTGTTACAGAGGCTGCTGACAAAATCTTCAATGTTAGGAGGACATTCCGAGGATATTTCATTTCAATCCGACCTATGAAGAAGATACTTAATTTTGTAATCAAAGACAGTCTTTGAATGATCTGGTAATTTTATTATCCTCATTTAATTAATTGGTTTGTTGGACCAATGAATTAATTCACACACTAAATCTTTCCAAAACTCATTCCTTCAGACCTCTCCCTCTCCTGTGAGTGCGTGTGCGTAGGTGGCTAAGTGAGTGTTGCATGTTGACCATGCTGTGAAGACCCATCCGTGTCACCCATCCTGCTAAATCACATGCTGAGTCACCACGCCCACGCAACTGCCTGCTTCCGCACTTCCTCACAAAAAGGATTCTTTTCATTTCCATTTGCAAAATGGAGGTTGATTATGTTTCTTTGATACTTATGTCATGTTCTGCGTTTGCTTGATGAGACAATGGTAAAAAAACATCTGCAAGAGACTAGAATAAATAATAGTTAGTTGACGGGATTCACATTATTGTTAGCATGTAGAGAAAGTGAAGGACAGAACCAGAAGGACAGCAGCAGATGATATCCTATATCCGTGTTTGACCAAGGATAAAACAGTCATGTAGCTTGCTGTTCAGTGCTTTGTTGTGTGGGATAGATATGATAGCTAAACTGCTGAACTAAATCTCAAGTTCAGGACTAAGTTATAGGCAATCTATTCGAACACTAGCTTCTGCTTGATGGCATGTGACAATTGTTTAAATCATACAATAGCATTTAGCAGAATTTACGTCAAATTTTAGAAGCAAATCAGCGTACTCCTTAGACTTAGGTTTAATTGAGCTCTTCCAAAGGCTACTTCAAAACAATGAACTGAGACCATTATTGCCTAAATATAAAAATATGTGCAATAAGTACAGCAGGGAGCATAAAGCACATTACGTATGCAGGCCCATCCTCGGCAGGGTATCCTTACTTTTAATGTGCTGGTTTGACATTCATTAAATACGGATTAGCTTAACTCTATTGCCACTTTCAATATGCAAGGAATGTGTCATTTAAATGAATCCATTTTAGAAATATCCAGTAGGCTGGACAATTGAGAGGAATCTTGTAATTAGGAGATATTGCTGACCTTTTGTCAGCAGGAATGAAAGGGAGAGGAATCTGAACACTGATTTGTTATGATAAAAGACAAGACACCCGCGGACACAACATGGCCTCTTACGCTATAAATCATTAAATTACTGTATGGAATGTCCTTTCCATGATGGAAGCTTAGATTTCTGTATAGTGGTTGTTAGAATGTATTGTCAAATGGGAATTCTAATTCACGTCATATAGCAGATGCTCCTATCAAGAGCTACTTACTATATAGTGAATGCATATATTTTTACACTGGCCCCCCATGGGAATCAATCCAATGAGTGTTATTGCAAGTGCAATGGTCTACCAACTGAGCTACACAGGACCTTCATTTGTTTTCAGAGTGCTGGGCCAAAACAACATTGCACAGATGAAGTAGGGCCCCACTTCATGATTACTCTGCTGCAGACCGTACATCTACTGAAGAATAATATTTCAAATTGGATCTCCATCGCGTACTCACATTCTAAAACAGGAGAGAGCTCTCGTGTGGAGACAACAGGCCAGACAGATAGATCAGAGAGAATTGGTTAGACATGACAGACCCATTTCAATTATTTGAAAGACATCTTTTCAATGTCCTTTGCTCAGTGGAAAGAAAGAACTGGTTGCTGTCTGACCTCTCTGTTGTTAGGTATAGACAGAGTGGTCTGTGAACACTGCTAGCTTTTCTTCTTTTGTGTTTTGACAACCTGCAGGTGGTTAAGCTACACTAGTGGCATCGTTAGGCCTGGGCGTCTAAAGCTATAGCCCCGGATCTCAAATTGACTAACAAAGATAATAAAACAATAGTGCCTGATCTATTCATCTATAATTCTGATCGCGCATTATGACAATGTAGACGTGTAGGCCGCCAGCATGAAACTTTCCTCATGTACATTCAAAACCCTGAACTTTCTGTCGTGGGGGGTGGGGGGGCTAAGCCCCGAATGTATTGTGATCCTAGCAACGCCTCTGGGCAACAACCTGGTGGTGACCAATGTAGCTGAAGGACAAATAATGGAAAGTTAGTTTGCTTGGCTGGGATGTAGCTTTTGTTAGCTAGCTATTTGGATTACCACAACCTGGGCAAACACAACAGAGGTGACAGGATTGAAGACAATTGCACCTTTGCGTCTGCTATACTATAGCATTACGTAAATGTATGCAACATAGTGATGGTGAAGAGAAGTGACTGAACAACTAGCCATCAAAGAGAGGAGCCAAGATTTTTGTTGGGACAGAAATCTGCGGCTGATGCTCAGACCTGACTATTCTCTTGACTGGCTCCCATCTATGTAGTACCATTAACTTAATGCTGTTTAACCTATCAACCCTTTAAATTCCTCTCGCAAATTCATGATTTGAAAGTTTCAATTTTTTACTTAAAGGGATTGTTCTAGATTCGTATTAGGGTGAAATAGCACTTACCCTAAGTTGTTCTTGAAGGCCCATGGAGTCATTTTTCAATACAAGCAATTATTCACCTCTGTCTCAGCCTGGAATTAGCATTATTTGCATCGCCCTAATTCTTGAATTAAAACTGTTCCACCCGAACAACAAAAGCTGCATTGCAAGCGGAAACAACATAAATAAATGCTTCACAGTAAATTCAGCAATCGGTCACGCTACCATCAAAATGTTCAACTGCATACTGACGAAACAGCCTGCGGAATTTGGTAAATTTTAACTGGCACATATTCTGTGCTAAATTGGTGTTCCTGGATTTGAATGGATGTTATGTTCAAATTTGATACCATGCCGTTTTGAACAAAACTTCAGTTCAGTTCAAAATTATGTTTATATAGTGACAATGAACATCTTTTTTGAGCAATACAACATTGACAGTTTCTTTGTCAACATTGACCCCCCTAGTCTTAGTTGGAAAAGATTTGTAGTAGGTTTTATGCTTTTAATGAGCTTTTGTAATTTTGTTTCAATTCATGAATTTTGACAATGCTAACATTACAAAATCCAGGGTGGGACAATGTTGAATAACGGCATGATGTGAAAAATTTCTATTTTACCCAAATACAAATGGAATCACTTTAAATGTGATGTACAAAATGAAAAAAATTAACACGCAGAGTAAGTTATTGAAATGTTGCTTTCCCCTGGTCACCCTTCTACTTTGTGTCCATCACTAAGCCTTCATTTCCAGGACTAGCAGGGAATGCACTTATAATGTACTATAGAGCTGTCTTAACTAATTTTGACAGTACTGACTTGATTTTTCCTCAGAAAAACAGTATCAACCAGTAATAATCCATAGTAATGACATTTTTCTTTGGCTGTGGGGATTATTTCATGCTGTATGAAAATGGCTAAAATTACGATTCTATAGCATCTGTATATTCCTTCCATTATTCACTCTTTTTCTTTATATCTGAGCCACTGGTCCTGATCCGCCCTACCCCCACCAATGCCATTCCTCCTCTTTATTCCATTACAATTCTTCCTCTTTATTCCATTCCAATTGCTCGTCTTTATTCCATTAACATTCCTCCTCAGCCCACTTTCAAAGTAAGAATAGCAAAGTAGCCGCTCTAGCCACTGATCAATACTTGAAATTTGAAGCGCGGCAGTGTACATTGTAGATTGGAGGAAAGGTCTCAGAGGGCTCTCTATGTGACAGCAAAGTAAAAATACATCAAATGTCCACCACCAGCTCCCACACACCAACACTTAGTCCCACACATACACATACAAACACACACTCAAACATATATACTTGCTTGCACACAAAGACAACAATATCAGACCAAGCTCCTTATTGCCACTATATTAAGACCTGGAAATGTAATTGGAAAAAAGTGGAGGTGCCTACAGATCTGACCCTCCTGTTATTGCTTCTTGACTCTGAGTTTTTTTTAGATGCTGTGTTTGCCTTTGTCCTCAACCCCAGCTGCTTAGGAAGCAAAGACCACATATGTTTGAAAATGGAACAAGAGTGCTGACTATCATGCATCTATTTCCTAAAAGGCCTATCCTATTTAAGGGCTGCTCGTATATGACTGTATGTTCTAAAGGAATTGGTCTCAATCTGGTCCTTAATCTGCAATAGATAATGCGTCAACCTCAGTTTATTTAACTCAAAGGAATACAAATCTGGGTACATCTGAGTGTTAATGTCATGGTGTCCGGTGTGGGAGGACAGAAAAGCAGAGGCAGAACGGCTGTTTGAGAAATAATGATCCATACTTTAATGGACAGGAACAAAAGAAACAAAAGAACAAACTCAAAACAGACACAATGACTGGGTGACATAGCCTACGGCTAACAACCAAAATAAACCACAACTACGTGCACAAACATTCAACATAAGTAG
>JACXGJ010001365.1:0-85965 GCA_016801105.1 Esox niger | reverse complement strand
TGACAACATTTTGACTTCTACAGATGTTAGATTACTCGGTGAATGCCGGCTACTGCAGAGGGATGTGGCTTGATTCGGGGGGGGGGCTTGGTGATCGTTAGTTTGTCCCCTAGCAAAACCGGTTTAGCTCACATGTAGCTACATACGTGAGGAGAAAATGCACGTAGGTTACTGTCAAGAAAAGTTTGACGTTCATTTGGGTTATTGTCTTGCAGGTAATAGATTGAAAGATTGAATAATTGAATAACTCAGATGCTGCTACAACATGGGATACAGATGTGACGTGTGGATATGATTTTCTCTTGAACAAAGAGAATGTGAAAATGAAAGACAGCCCAAATGCGATGAGATTTTGTGGAGGGGCTGTATTCTGACACTCTCCCTCTACCTCTCCCTCTCTCTCCAACTCTTTCTCCTCCCATCTCTTTAGCCCTATGTGACTCTTCAGTTAACAAACAGCATTTCCTACTGCTTCTTCCCCTGTCTTTGTAAGTACAGCATTGTCTTTTATATCTATTTAATTCATGAAACAAATTGCTTGCAATTTTAGTCCAATTGATGAGATTTTGATGCGATTATTAAAGGTTTAGGCGTAGTTTGTTTTGTCCACCCTCTGTGTGCTGTATATGACAAATTGTTTTACTTGTTGAAAGTGTGTCAACTTTTTCCTTTACATGTCATCGTCATATTTTTTTCTTAGCTTCTATTGTTGAATGAATTCATTTTAAGTGGATTAAATGAACACCTCTTTGTGATTTGCCCTTACAATCAATTAATGTCACAATTTATAGCGACTGTCGATTCTTTAAAGAGTGTGTGATGACACGATACTGTTACTCAAGTGTCTCTTAGTGCGCTGCAACCTGTGGTTAGGATACCTGTAGCCTATATTGCCACAAGGGTGGCCATTCTGTTTATCAACTGCAGCCTACCTTTACGGATGTCAGGGGTGTTGCACTATTATTGCTCAGAAGATGTGTTCATGCAACTGATATGTATATTGTGTACTTTTGAATTATGGTTTGTTCTGTCATTAACATCCGTTAGAATATTTTTTTTCTTAACGATATACAGCTCAGTAAGATTCATCTGGTTTTCTTTCTTGTCTCTATTTGAGAAGATATGGACTCTTGAAGTGAATTTATTGCTCAATTTTCATAATAATTCTAAACCATTGCAATGCATTTTATTGCCTGTTCAATGGAAAGCCTTTGCTTGGTAATACAAATATTATTTTGATATAAAAATGGTAATTCATTAACATTTTCATAATATTTATTTTAGCCCATGTTAAGAAATTAGAATCTGTTCGGAAGACAAGCAATATTTTTTTCGAACTTCATTAACTTACAATAAAATTATTTTCTGAATCACGATGATCAACGGTTGTTCTAGTCATAAAAGCGTTCAACTTTGCACAAACATTGAATGTTGAACCAAACAAAACGTTGGTCTATAAACTATTATGTAAACTATTACAATATCACCATAATATTACATCGATCTGTCATTTGAAGAGTACGAAGCATCAGACGATTTGAGGAGTAGTAAACCTCGAAACATCTTTGTCAACAGTATAAAATATGCAGTAAAATTATGTTGTTTTCTGTTGTAAAAGTGAGGAACTGAATTCTCAGAAATGAATACAAATCATATTCCGTAAACTGTCCAGTCATATTTTTTATATATCAGATGTATAGATGTAAACACGTACTTCTGATAGGTTTAGTCAACATGGTCCTTATCTTATATTTGAATTCGGATTATTTGCTAATTCAATTCTTAGGCTATTAGTTGCAATATGCCTTCATTTGTTAACGTATTTTTGGTCAATATATTGCTGAGAATCATTTCAGTGTATACAATTAATGTATCAATGTAATCCAACTATATCGACTCATTGCCTACATAGACTATGCCCGTTATCGTTATATATATTAAAATATATGGGTTATTGATTGTTATTAAGGCCAGCGTTACGGTGTAGGTAGGCAATCGCGCCTTCCGGATACGTTTTCTTCAACTCTGAAGTGCGTGGCGTGCTGTTGATAATTTTCAAAAGGCTTTCTGAAAATCACCCCCATAAATTGCTTTTCATAGTCCACATAACATGTAAATATAGCTATAACTCTTATTGAGGGTTTGTTCAAGTGCAAATTCTTCTCCGGCAACTTTTAACTTTTGTGCTGCTGTGGATATTTTTTGTTGTTGTATTTAATCAAACCAAGAGAAACGTCTTGCTCTTTCACTCTTTTCCACTGACTTATAAACATATTATCTTTCTTGCGCGCCCTCTCTCTCTCTCCCTCTCTCTCTCATCTCGTCTGGACTGGGAGGGGGAGTCCTGCCTCTTTGCCTTCCTCAGATCAATGCCCTGGCCACTCACTTTCTGATGTTGCACGACGGGAAATGCTTTGAATACTTGCGACATGGCCGCTCGCATTGATTGCCAAGATTGACAGCTCTAACCATCGTCTTCTCTTGTCTCAGAGAGAGAGAGAGAGAGAGAGAGAGAGAGAGAGAGAGAGAGAGAGAGAGAGAGAGAGAGAGATAGGGAGAGGGAGATACAGGGCAGATAACAACAAAAGCTCCTTGCAGTTTTGACAGTTTAACTTAATAGAAAGAACAGGATCTACTCATATGGCCAGTGGAAACCACAGTATACTAAGTTCTTTTTCCTTTCCTCTACAGATAGTGATTTTCATTTGTAACGTAATATAGACTTATATGCTACTCAAGAATCGGGATACGGTCAGGACCTACATCTATCTTTGCTCCACCGATCGCAAGGTAAAAACGTGCTTAGTTTGAACTTCTTTTAGTGTTTTCACGAAACAACTGTGTTATTTTGCCTGTCTTGTTGCTTCGTAACAGAGTTCGAGCCCGATGTCAATAGGCGTGTTTAAACTGTCTTCGCTATTACTCGCTTCTTTGTTATTTTGGTTTTCATGGGGTGAAAATACTTTTGTTTTGTAGAGCGTTTTATAACCGAAATATGATACCTTTCTTATTTCTTTCTTTTCAAACGGATTTGCCGTGTTAATCGCAATACGAAAGCAGAGTGCGTAAAGACAAGCCGGAGTGTTCTTGGAAGCGTTAAGGTAGCTTTAAAGATGCTTAGCTTTATTTACCGACACTGGATACTTGTGTAACTTATGTTACTTTCATGCGCGCGTCTCGAGGTAGGCCTATTGAAATCTACAGTGTTATATTTCCTTTGCATGAGCAATTACAGATAAAAGATCAATACTTCAAGTTAGGCTACGTTTTCTTACACATTTCGTGGAATTCTTTTATATGTAATTTTTGGTTACGCATCAAGTTATGTCTCCAAATGTAACATTTAGGCTAATAATTATCTTCAAGTTACGTGTTTTGCTTTAGTGTTAGTCGCCGGATGCTCAATAACTTTATCCTATGGGAGGCAATTTCACGTTTGTCCACAGAGCGGTACTATTCATTGACGATGTCGTGCGACACTGTAAGGCCGGCCTATTGGCCAGCCAATCCTTTCTGTCTTCTCGGTGTTTTTGGATGCGATATTTCCAAGTTTCTTTGAACTTGAGCATATGTTTCTTTTTTCCGTTCGCACAAATTCGAATTGATCAATAGTTATTGTTTGACAGGAATTATAACTCAGTGTAAAAAGTCGATGTATTGCCTAATTGCTTCCTATAGGAGGTTGCGATTTCGCTTTACCTTAACTTTCGCTGGAGGTCAGGCAAATTGACCCTACAAGAATGCGCACGCCATAAATTAAATGCGACTACTCATCGAAACGCTAACCCATTTAGAGACATTATACCTGGACAACCAGACTTCCCCGGCAAGAACAAAGTGCAGCTCTCGGACTGTTTTAGGGACTAACGTAAGTCTTGTGTAATTGGATGTAATTCTTTTTGGAATTCTGTTTTGCACTATTGTCATAGCATATTAGGACAGGTGTACTATTGAAACTTCATATAACTTAAATTATTATAAATATTGAAAAAAAAAATGTATGTCTTATCATTGTGATATGGGTTCCTCTCGAATATTTTTTTTTGTAAAAACAATATTATTGTTATAGACTATAATAATATAATTAGCACGATTGCATTTGAAGACGATAGGGAGATGGTCAGAAACAAACATTGTGTTCCAAGGTACTGACAAATGAAATACAGTTTGTGTGAACTCTGTTGTGTGAAGATGGCCCATCATTTGCAGGGTGTTTCCCCACATTAGACAATTGCAATCTTATATTTTCCCCATAATCCTTCACCACTCGTGATAACATTTTAACATAACAGCAATAAAGCACTGTGGAATATTATGGAAAAACGTTTTTAAAGTATGAATAGAGGAAAAAAGTTGCTATCAGTTAAAGCAAATATGAACTATTAAAGCCTATAGTTTTGCGACTATGGAATATTCCAACACACGTTCTGTTCTTTAGCTTTGAATTAGATACAATATTCTATCGGTGCCAATCCACTAGGCGGATTCGGATACCTTAATTAGAGAGAATGCAACTTTTTTCTATTTTCCTTCTAAACAGTGTCCAGTCCATTTAAGAATAACCCGATGTCTAATACATTCTTGTCCTAAGTGAGAGAGGCGGTGTGAAAAACAATCCTCAGACTCGTTCCACTGTTGGGGTGAAGTTGATATCGTAATGGTATTTTGTTTTGAACAGTTGCCGTTAGCTGGGAGTGCAAGTTCCCTCATAAGGTAAGGTGGCAACGGAGCCCAATGGAAGTCTAAATGGCACATTTATAATTAGATTGCCAATTCAGCACATTGTCCTGATAGCTATACAGGGACACTCCGCACTGTCTGGCCGCTCAATAGGAGAGTTTTTTTTCTCTTACGGACAGTCACACTGCCTGTTGAAAATTTGTGAGAGTAAAGGGAATCTGCTGATGGGTCACTGCAGGGTCGTTTCAATATTATCAGGGAAATAAATGAAAAAAGGTTGTCAAGTAATTTTCCTTTCCGTTTCTGCCCATCTCAACTGTTTGTTTTTTGGTACGAAATGCCCTGAAGCAAACTTTGTTGCATTTGCGACATCTGCATTTAAATGAATAACAGGTATAATGCACTATAATGATTTTATAATCATGATAGCATTAGTGATATATATTTATAAACACATGCATTCTTACACATATGCTAATATAACATTTTGACCCCTTGCACTGATTGCCTTGTTGCATACACAATGCTGCAACCTATGGATGATTTGGTCTAGAAAGTAGGTTCGTTCTCTTTACATCTTATGCCAACATTGTTTTATTCTCAATTTTGGTGGAAAAAGTGTCGTTGGTGTCTTTGCATTTTGATTCCTATTTATAATTTCAAATCTCACCTTGCCTATTAAGCTGTGCGTTTAATATATTTCTTGTTTGCTTTTCAGGGCTGTCTGCTCGTAGACATCAGAGGAACTGGTGGTTTTGTGAGAAAAAAGAATATCCGAACTGGTTCCGGGCGTAAAGATATCGACTCCTTGACGCATATGTGGTGCCAGTAAGTTCAGAGATTTAGAAGTGCATTTGGCATACCGAAACCGCATGCTCCACAGCCTACACCGTGCTCTTTCACGGTAGCTCACTTGTTTAAATAGATCCGTCATTCAATCCGAGATCAATTGAGTTGCGAGTAGAACTTAAGAATTTGAATCACGTTTTCTACCGTTAATCGCAAGCAAATATAAAACAAAAAGCAACAATATTATTTTACTTTACTTATTATATCCTAATTACTAAGGGTAGTTACATGTTAAAACACTTTTCAATTAATTTATTGTGGCCCTGCATTTGGTGACATATGAAGCACATATAATGTAATTATTGACAACATAATAAACACTTGGAATATGAATAAGTACCACATTGACCGTAATAATTATATTTTCAAAAATATGTTTGAGCAAAAAGCCTATGCAATGCTTGATTTGTTTTGGTCTATGTGAAGATTGTTATTTCAGATCTCAGCAAGACAACAGAAAGGCAAATGTTTCATTCAATGCCAGGCTATTGTAGTTTTTAGATATAATATATATTTAGTCATTTATTCTGTGCTTTGCATATCATGCTCGGCAATTAGCTTTATGAGACTGGGGTGGGTCAGGAGCATACCATGTCTATTTAATTGAATGTTGATGTGTTCTCCAGGGATTTAGGGTGTAGTCTAAGCATCAGAGTGCTATGTCAATTTGAAACAGAGGCATTCAATTATCTTGAAATAATGCTGTTTCTGTTCAATGTGTGCTTGTTTCTGACCGTTGCCTCAAAGGGATAGCTTACCTGTGGAATACATCACAACTGTTTTCACTTATTGTTTATTTCAACACTATTTCCTTTGTGTGTGTGTGTTTGTGTGTGTGTGCATGCATACATTTGTGGGGGTACGTTTTAGGCCTATGTACATATAGAATATTCCGGACTTATAAATACAGTGATTTTTGAATTTATACATTTTTTTTCCACTTATCTTTCCTGTGTCTTTGGTATGTGCAATTTATATTTCTGAGTCTGCTCTGCACCTATTCAGTTTTAACCGTTACATCAGTGCCAACTCCATAACAGCCTCAGAGAAAAAGATTGAGACACAGTTAATATATATTGAATGTTCAGTGCTTTTCTTGTTTGAAATATTGTTTTTCAATGAAGACAGAAATAAGAAAACAGACTGATTAAAAGATATGTAATGTTGCTCTTTGCTGTCAAGTCATCCGCTGGTTTAAAATTTGTGTTCATGCATTAGTAGGAGTTGTGTGTCCCAGAACCTTAACCTTAAGTAAATGGAAATTTAGTTTTAGTTTTATGATCTTGCCTAACTGGTTTATCCACACATAATTCCTTGGCCTCAAATTTTGATTATGACTGGCAAACAATATGCGGTACTATTATTTTTAGAACATGAGAAATAATAACTTTCAAGATCAATGTATTCTTTTATGTAAACATAACTTGCTTTTAATAATACTTTTCTGTATATATAGTACTTAAAATATATGAATTTGATAAAAAGATATTGAAGATTGTCCATAGTTATGCATTTATAAGGTAAAATTATACCATTTTAAAGTGTGCGTTTGTGTATAGCACACTTCTGTTATTCCTTGGTATTTCACAGATTGTGTTCCACGCAGAGCTCTTAATTGTCTATCGGGGGGGTCAAGTCATCCATAGAAGATGCAAGTCTCCCTTTTCCTTGTTGTTTTTCACTTGTTTTTACAAATGCAATTATTATCAATCATTGTGATTGTTAGCAGTTGTTCCAGTTACATAATGCATAAAAATAGATATCTTGCACCTCGGATGTAGACTGGCAGAGAATGAACTCAGGAGGTAGATGAGTTGAGGCTTGCTCAGGTTGTCCCCCTCTCCTTTCCATTTCTGAGGGTGAGTAGAGTGGCAACCGAGGCCTAATGATAAACAAGATGAGAGAAGCAGGTAAACAACAGCAGGTCTGGTAAAGGTAAGGAGTGTAGCAGCTGAAGGGGGAGGATTGTAGGGGCTAATAAATGTGGCAGCACATGTTGTGACATCTGTCTTTATAAGTGTTAGCTAATTTGCAGCAGAATATTTCAACAATGATCAAAACCGACGGCAACATGTTTATGACCGGAATGTCTTCTTATTCTTATCTTTTCTTAATGTTTCCAACATACAGAGGGTCTACACTCCATAGCTGAATATAGTGGACTCGGTCCAAGAAAAAATCTAGGCCTCACAGTACAAGCCATTGTCACCACTCATGTGTGATAGTCTCTTGAAATATTAATGTAATCAAAGGCTTCAGTCGTGCATCAGCGTCAGACAATGTGGAAACTCAGTGGTTTGCTGACTTACTCTATAGACTCATGCTTTTCCTGTCACCGTGAAACACCGTGAAGATCGATATTATAGTTGTTGAATGGTTATGGTCTTGGTAAGACTAGTAAATCCTCATACTTAGTTGACATGCAGTGTTTCTATCCATTGCTAAATGAAAATTTGCCCATCTTTATTTTACTGCATGACAATTCTCTCAAATTGCAATAACAGATTCTGAATAAATGCTGCATCCTTACATATAGTACAGTGCAGTTTTCATTATTTTCTTAGTAACATTTGCTCCAGAATTATTCTGCTGGGACTTTACACAAATGGTTTGAGTAGTTTCTTCCTTTACATTGAGAACCATCCGCACTTACATACATTTTTAGACCATTGCACAATATCAGAGAAAGACTTTCTAAAGCAACCAGACATCTAGACCTCTAGGGCCTTAATTGTTTGAAATGTTTGTCATGAAAAAACAGGCAGAGTATTTTAAACTTGTACAGCTGTAATAAACAGATCTAAAACAAATGTACATTTTCTGCAATTGTATCACTTCACACGAACAATATAATTGCATAACTAACCAAAGTCACAATTTCAACTGTTTCATTTACTCACCAACGGGACATGTTTTTCACGTTTGGACTGGAAAATAATTGGACAGTTTCTTTTCATCCAGTGCATAGTTGTGCATAATTAAGTTAGACTTCAAAATGCAACAGTGCCGGCTATGGTAAATAGCCTCTGTTGAATTATTTCTCTTTTTTAAAATCACATATTCATATGTCGAATTAATTGGAGAGCCCTGGATGGCTGTTTTTAACATGGCGCTGTTTCTGTAGGGGACGGTAATCATCAGGACTATCAGGTGCAGGAATTAGTACAGCTCATTGTTTCTTATGAATCACATGAAGATTTGAACAGTCCATGTGTGAAGATGGCTGGCCCCATTTCCATATCAAAGAGGCCCACAGTGTCGCCTGCCAGTAATTAAAATGCAGTGGTTTTGGGAGCCCTTGCTTAGCGCAATGAGCACAGTACGCTTACGCAGCTGAGTGTTGTCGGCTTTCCCAAGCAGTGGGCAAGCGGTTGACTCCTGCATGCTTCTCTCAATACAGTTATAATTTTGTACAAATGTTTATGCCAGTCCACACTCCTTTTGCGGAGAGTTTTGTCTCAGGGCCAAAACCATTTCAGGACTGTTTCTGTTTCATTGTAGCTGCCTGTTTCATTTTAGCCCTCAGAATCTAAATCATTTAGTGTGAGTTATTGTCATGTTAACTGATGACATTGACAGTGATATCTTGTATTATATTACATATGCACTGTATTCATTGGCAGTTCCTATTCATACTGTTTATGCTGGAAAGCCCACTAACTCCTACAACTATTTTCATGAATTGTTATTAGTGACCTTGTTGCTGATTTCTCAAAAAAAGTGCTGGGGTCAACAGTTCCTTATTGGATTGTTCAGCTGCGTGTTATGGTCCCAGTCCTTCCTGAATTGAAGAAGCTCTGAAGATCTGAGTTTGGGTCTTGTGAGGGAACGAGGGAAGAGCGATTACAATGATGTGGGCCTCTGCGCTGCTCACACACAAAGGCCTCAGAACAACCCTTTCCTTGTGATCCCCCCATTGTGTTGGGATCAGGCCTTCCCTGGGGCTGGTTGCTGCCAAGGACTTAGCACAAAAGGACACTATGGAAATATCAAACTAGAAACCAACATGGGCAATGCTCTGGGTGAGTGCGAGACCCTGCTTGTGATGCCAGGATGAAAACTTTATATCCCTGTCACCCTACTATACGTTCTAATGGATTACATTCAATTTTGTTGATTGTTATTTGCTTTAACAAGGAGGGTTGATGAAACCTAATAATTAGGAAAAACAAACAAAGGAAAATTACTGGGAATAATGTCATATGGGAATAAGTTTTACTAAATGTTAAAAAGGAATTTGCCTTTCCTCTTGAAATTGTATCTAGAGGCTTGCGGTTGTTTCCAGCACTGCTTAACATTAAAGGAGATACGGAAGCATGCTTTATGGAGAACGACGTTGTCTTCAATCTTTCATACGTCAATCTCTTTGATACAAAACATTCATACATTCATTCTCTTGAATGTATTTGTATGTATTCCACAGTAAATCTGTGCATCTTTGCATGAGCTTCTTCGGTTCCGCAGGTCCTTGTTCACCGCAAATGCACAGAGATGAGACATTAGCCAGTTGGTGGAGGCTGACAGCTTGCTTGGTATCTGCCAGCTCATTCTGACATGAGATGTAAAATATGCTCTATGGTTGTGACTAAGCGGGCCAATCTGTGCTTTGCTGCTCTCCGGTCTCGGCTCCGGAGTAAAGGATGCTGGGAGCAGTTCAGTAGAGACATGACTCTTAGCAGCAGTGATATTTTACAACAGTATTGATCAAAATGATTGATAGGAAAGTTTGCTGTGCAGAGTGGTGCCACGGTCAGTTTTTTATTATAATTTTTTTTACTGTTATTTTACCAGACAAGTAGGACTAAGAACACATTCTTATTTTCAGCACAGACCTGGGAGCAACTTGACCTGGGAATAGGATTTGGCACATAGATTTGTAAGGCAATACCCAAGCTCACCCTCGGCAGCATGCCATATAGTGTATTTTGCACTACAGACCATATCATTTTCTACAATTAATGTATAGTATTATTAAACAAGTTATACTTCCACGCATCACTTTTATAGAAATGCTGAAATTATATAAAATGCTGATGCCTGATCTTCAATGTGTTTTTCTTTGCTTGTGCCCATTAAAATGTTTTAGAGGTTCATCATACAGATTAGTAAGATGTCTTACCTGACTAAATGTACTCTGTAACTAAGAATTAATGCTAGTGGCTAGTCTAGCATTGATCAATGGCTCATATGGAAGTGGCAGAGGAAAAATAGTCATTGACAAGGTTAGAAATAATAGTATCCTTCCAACTTCTCTTTAGTCAAATAATCGTCTGGTGACTGCGCTGGTCAATCAATTATAGACATAATACCAGCTGACTGCTTCTTCCTTAAACATTTCTTGCATAGTTTAGAGCTGTGCTTTGGGTTAATGACCTGTTGTAGGAGGAAATTGGCTCCAATCAAGTGCCATCCACAGGGTATAGCATGGCGTTGCAAAACGATAGCATTCCGTCTTCTAGATCCCTTTTACCTTGTACAAATCTCCCACCACCAGAGCACACCCCGACCATCACATTGACTCCATTGTGCTTGACAGATGGTGTCAAGCAGTCCTCCAGCATTTTTTTCATTTGGTCTGCGTCACACAAATGTTCTTCTATGTGATCCAAACAACACTAACTCAGATGTGTCTGTCCATAAAAAAAATGGTAATCTTCCTCAGTGACTGTGTTCTTTTGCCCAACCTAATCTTTTCTTTTTATTGGCCAGTCTGAGATATGCCTTTTTCTTTGCAACACTGCCTAGAAGGCCAGTATCCTGAAGTCTTTCAGTTGAGTCTTTCAGTTTTCAGTTGTACAAACATAATTGCAAAACGGTTTTCCAATTATCAGTTAGCCTTTAAAAATTATATTTAGCAAGCACAACGTGCTATTGGAACCCAGGACTGATGGTTGTTGATAATGGGCCTTTGTACACCTATGGAGATATTCCATAAAAAAGTAGCTGTTTCAGGCTACAATAGTCATTTACAACTAAGTCTACACTGCAATGTTTGCTCTGGAAGTTTTTCGTGCTATGGGGGGAGTTGTGTGTGTGTGTGTGTGTGTGTGGAGCCAAAGACAGCCTCTCCTCTCTGCCCTGGTAGGCTACTAATCAGTTTCTCCTAATTAAGGTTATTCATGTTCATAAAAATTCTTCAGAATAACGGAAGTTACCTAACACTGTTGTCCCTTCTCCCCCTTTCTCTTTTGCTGCAACAAATTTTCATATTTCAACAAACACAACTTAAGAAAAATCACTTAAAATTGATCCAATTAAGTCGCAATTAATGTTGGATTAACAACTAGCTAGCATGGTAAAACAGTAGCCTACCATTGGCTAGTAAATCTTGCTTTGCCTCATGTCGTTGTTTCGCAGTATAACTGGGGTACAGTTGTGCAGCAATATTGATCGCTACATCTAAACGAGGTGAGAATAATCTGTGTTTTAAATTAAAAGTTAGCTAATCAATTTAATCAAGCAATCAAACGACTGGTACTTTCAAGGTGTTCATGTGGTGATCTCCTTGATACAGAGGCTTACAATTATTTGTTTCGCGCACCGGGAGAACAAGTTGTTTTACGCGCGGTGCACTAAGGGAGTACGACTGTTTTTTTCGAATGCGGACGTCTGTGCTTCTCGTACAGTTCGTCTGCATACAGCGTATGTGGTTCTGATTACTATGACTGTGCGATCTGTGTTTCTCAAATCGCATGCAGAAACAAACACAACAAGCTAAACACCCTAAGAAAGATGTTAATACACAGACATTATTTGTCCAACAAAACGTTTAGATTATTTTCTTTCTTGACGTGACTGGAAAGATCTTGCCATGGCGGGACGCCACGGTAAAATGAATGCTACGGAATCACGTCCACACTGTATATCTGATTAGTTTGATGTTATTTTAATGGACAAAAAAATGCTTTTCCTGTGAAAACAAGGATATTTCTATGTGACCCCAAAGTTTTGAACAGAAAGTGTATATCATTTGGCTCCAAACCCAAGTCTTTTGTATCGTTCTGTCATTATTTACACCAACTGTTTTTACTGGGCTTTGCCTTCGACGTCATGAGAAAATTGATTTAGCAGACCCAACCACAAGCGCTCTCTCTTCCTCCTTCACAGAGAAAATGAGAATGTATCATTGCATCATATACAATTTACTCATAGAGGTCTTCGTAGTGTGCATTGGTGAAGACAAGCGACAGAAGCTGAGAGCAGCTTGTCTAAGCATTCCATATAGAAAAGTCTCAGCAGATAAAGATGTTAGTGTTCGTTCAAGTCAATGTACTCTGTGTCACCTACAAACTCTGATTAAGTGTGAGTTGACTGAACTGAGTCTCTTGCTACTCTAGCAGATAGTTGTTCTGCTGGTTACTCCTCTATAGCAGAATTAGTAAAAATTGTAATGGGTTTTTTGAGGGTAGTACTTAGTTTAAAACTGAGCGCCAGGAATTTCTCAGTGTTAAGTGAAAGTAATGCTCATCAGAATAAAAATATGATGTGGTTGGTTCATACCTTTCCTGAGTTGATGTCTCTTAGAGATTCCACTTATTTTCTGTGGGTCTCTATTATTATTTAAAATATATTTTAATATATATATATATACAATATTTAATAAATATCATATAAATCTTCCACAGGACTATGCAATATCAGCTGGATGGCATAAGAGGAACAGGAAAGGTTTTGTTCATTTTGCTCACATGTGGGAAAATATGGACATCTTGTTTTGAGCCAATGTAAAAGCAATTAAAAACGTAATAAAAAGTCATGTACTTGGTAAAGTCACTGCCTTGCCGATCGCTGTATTATTGCGTGCTTGGGGTTGGAATCCGGTTTGTCCGTTAGCCCTAGAACCTGCAGAGGGCAATGAAATTGCTCGGAATAATCCGTGTTTTAGGGTTTAGTTATGAAATGTTGTTGCTTTGCCTCGTCGTGTATTAGTGACTCCTTGTGGTGGCTTGGGGCTCTGTGCTCTCAATCAAGGTGGAAGAGTGGTGATTGCGCTCCCTCCACTGCGTAAGGATAACTGTATGAGAGAGGACATTGATAGTCAATGAAATTTTACAGTATTGGGAATAACAGGGTAAAAATTTAACAATACAAATAAATATAATACATGAAAATAAACAAATAATAAATGCATGTAATAAATTGTACATTTCTGGGATATCATTGCATTTTGGAACCTTGCTCCCCCGGTTGCCCTATGGTAAATATTTGTTGCCACTTTTCATGTTATAGACAACTCACCCGCGGGCCGTTGCCTTGGGTCTGCAGGGTTTTCTTATATTTGGACCATTCTTTTGGTCCAAATAAGAGCTAAACCCATTATTCTAGCTATTCAGCTAAACTCACCACTCATCATACTAGCTACTTATACTGTATGCTGTCAGTGCTCTGTTTGTTATATTTCATCTCCTTGCGGAAATTAAAACATTTTCATACCACTGTCTTTAGAATTACAACCTAAAGGAAATATCACCAAAACCTGCTGAAATAATGGCGATAGCTTGTGGTTTGGCCTTGCTGTGCATTCCTAATAAGCTGCTTCGACAATTTGAGAGGATAGCTACCTTGGCACACGCCACACAACAACATACAAAACACCCAGATTCTGTCACTGCCAGGCTGTAAATGTTTAGAAACTTTGGGGAGATGTCTAGGGTCGCAGGGCGGGAGTGTGTGGCTGATGTAAAGGCTACACATGGGAGAGTAAATGTGCACAGGGCGGATCTGCAAAAACTGTTTCTAGTGGTCTGGATGAGGTGCAGAAATCCATTGACAGCTTCTTGATGTGAAGGACGTGCACATGCATCTCTCTACTGAGACCAAATATAAACGTTTTTGTCAACTTATCCCCCAAAGCCAGTAAGGTTTCCCCAATAAATAATCAGGTAGATCTACCCTTACATTTGAAAGCAAGTTTAGGGATTGAAGGATTACATTATTTTAATCAGTTGAACAGAAGGTCCAACCAAAATATTCCTTCCTCTAAATGCCAGTACGGTCCAAAATACTCTCCAAAAGTTTTTTCACCTTATCAAGTTAGAACCAGCAACCTTTAGGTTCTTGGCACTTTGCTCTTAACGACTTGGCTCGGTCAACTGAATGTCAGATACCTTAAAAAATAACTATTGTAATATTTATTGGGTTGGAACAAATCTATGCAAATTGAATTTAGCCTTTTACTAAGTACCCCTGAAGTACCCCCGTATGTGCATTATACCAGTACGCCTATGGTATACTGATTCTTCTAAACGACCCCCTGGGGGTAGGCCAAGACCACCCAGGGGGTCCCAGAAGCCCTGGTTGGAAACCACTGACCTACCTAGGGAGAGGAGAATAATGCTAGATACTCTTGGTTTGCATGATCATTTCCATAGTGTTTGAATTCACACCGGCGTGTTTGAGACGCACCACTCAGAAATGTTGTCGTCAATCGCAGGGAAACTCGAGCAATATGCGTCCGCTGCACAGAAACTTGATATGTTTCCGGCCATTTTGTCTTCACAAACTCCGGGTGGGATCTATTGCCAATGTCGTGCGCTCTACATCACAAGGATGGTGTCTCTAGCTGTCAATATCTGCAAGTTCACAAAATGAAATAATCGTTTTGACTCTTCTTGGATATGAATGTAGTGTTATGTAAACCAGACCCTAGTTGCTTTGCCTTGCTTTAGACAGGTCTTCAATCTGCCATCTAGTCCCAAATGCCAGAACTCCAAGTATGCTCTGATATCCAAGGTATCAATGCGTGATGTGAGGAGCTGGTATTTTAGGGCCTTGTCAGGAAATGTCTGCCTCATGAAGCCCTCAAATGGGAAGCAGACATCCAAGATGAGCACCTCCTCCTGGCCTCCACGCACAACGACATTGTCTGACTTATTTTACATATTTTTTATATATTTGGAAAAAAACAATATCCTTAGCCTCAAACCTAGCTCTGACACACACACACACACACACACACACCAAGTTAGGGCCTGGGTTGCGGTTGAGTGTTACTGTGGAGGAACGCTTTATGTTCATGGGGTGGGGTTGAGGGTAAGCAGGGGTGGGATGTTTCTCCTCTTCTTCAGCAAAACTAAATTTATGGGTCACCATCTGCAGGGCGGAGGAGTTTGGGTTGTGGCCAGCAGAAAGAGGGTTCTAATTAAACAGTCATTATTATCAACTTTTGGTCAGTGATCATCCCCAATGCTGGCTCTCGAAGATCATGGAATCACTGAGGCTTTCCTTGAAGCCTGTGTTGGACCAAATTAGAAAGAGAGAAATGAAACAGAGGAGAAAAGCTCTTTTTCGCTTCTTGGCAGGCAGAGAAAAGCTTTCTGCCATATCCACTCAGGTTTAAACAATTACTTGACATCAGAAGAAACCAGAAGAACCTTAGTCTGGAATAGTCATCGTGTTTGCCTGGCCTAGCGCAGTTTCAGGCAAAGCGAAACAAGCGTCAAATGTTTGAGCTCTCGATAATTTCAATTAGTGTAAGAGGGTGTGCCTCCAGTATCTGTATTTATGCAGACCAAGGAGCTTTACTTTGAGCTTGACAGCCCTTAATATAGTATTTTATGGTTTGATATGTGAGTGACATAGAGCTGCTCCGGGAGGACGGCAAAATGGTTTATTAGAGCCTAATTACAGCCCTGTGATTAAAGGGGATGTGACTGTGATTAGGATAGTTGAGGACGATGTGAAAATGAATGAATATTCAGACCGGAGACGAGCAGAAGCGCCTGTGTGCGTGTGTGTAGGGGTGGGGGTGTGTGTCGAGGGATGGCGATGGGGATGGGGATATGTGAGCGCTGGCTGTTGCAGGAGCCTGCCTGACAGGCTGACTGCTATGTAACCGCATGCTATGATATCATCTTAACAGCAAATCTCATCTGGGGGCTTTTTAGCTTTAGCTATTGGGCAGAAAATGTACACAAAGATATGTAGTACTTCTCTGGTAATGTTAACCTACCATGTTCCTAGTTCTTATTGCTTGGCTATCTCTTGGAAAGTTTGCAAAAGGAGCTGTACGTGGGAATTCCGGAAAGCTGATTTGCTGTTCTTAAAAGCCTTGTATGGCTCCTCTTGATTAAAGAAAATTGAAAGGATGTACTAGGTTTGATGCTTGTTTTGGTATGCTATCAGCCTGGCATGCAGTAGTAATGCAGTGGAATTTAACAGCCAATTGAACATGAAACCGTCAGGAATGTGCAGAAAAGCCAGGTCTGCTCTTAGCTGCTAGAGGAACTTGCTAAGAATCACACATTCTTGTGAACTTCAAAGAATGCACTGTTTAAGCAAAGAGATAAATGGCATTACTATTAGCAGTTTTCTTCAATAGGGAGATTAGTATTGGTTTTTCTTTATTTTCACCCTGCAAACTTCTAACACTTTCAGACATGTGATATCTGCGATTTATAAATCATTTCTGGGAGCGCTCTGAGGATATGAGATACATAGTGAGACCTTGCGATTTTACAATTTCACAACTGACTTCATCCTTAAAATGACGGTGGCCAACCTGCCTATTACTCCCTTTGATTTCAACAGAACATGCTTTTGCGCTCTGAGAGGTATTCATAATAAGCTTAACTTCTCTGACTTCGTTGCTAAAGGCTGCTTATCGCCCAGCTATTCAAGAAAGATGAGTACTTTTTTTTTGAATTTTTACTGTTAGGTCATAGGCTGCTCAAACCACCTTGATGGGATTGTTGTGGCAAGAAACACACACACACACACACACACACACACACACACACACACACACACAGACTACCCACTACCCACACACTACACAACACACGCTAACCAGACTGACGACACACACATACACCCAGGAAAAAAATATTAATCTTTAAATAAATGTAATGGAATGTTACAGCTGTGGAATTTCCTTATCCTGAACAGTTTCTGCTCTAGGTGCATACAGTTGTATATGCTGACTGGGAGCTTTCAGAAGTCACATCACACTGTTTATATGTTGGCATATAATACATGATTATATGCTTTCTATCAAGAGCAAATATTTACTCTTCATTTATTCTACACGAGGAAAAACATTGTGTGTTATTGGAACTCAGATTAATTAATCAGTGTTCATATTACTTCTACAGAAAAATAATCCCGAAATGGTGTTTTTATGCACACGTCAATCACGTTCTTTGCACTGAAAAGCAAAATCGTACATGTCCAGACATTCACAAGTATTTATTTATATCTCTGTTTCCTTCAAATGTACTCCTCAAGGCACGTTTGACTTGAACATTTATATTCAAATGTAATCTAAGATATATTTGAAAATAGTGGTTTGCGAACAGTAGTGTTCACAGAGGCCTTCTTATATTTTGGTTGGAGCACTGTCAGTTTTTCTAGGAGAATAATGGGAAGCATGTGTTTAGGCAGCTAAAAAAAATTAGCGACCTTCCATGTGACCCACCTGTCGTGCTTTCAGCACTGTTAATGCTAACCTCATGTTACTATCATCAGGAGAGCTACTCTGTCAGACTGTTGCTAGATGGGGAGTACCTTCTAACTCAGGGGCTCTTGGAAAAGCTCCTGACATACACTGTACTAACCCACCGGCGTGGCACAGCTCCTGCTGAGCTTAGCATAGAGCATGTAGTGTAACTACCAAACTGACTTAATCAACACAAACAAGCAAATGGATGTCTCCACAATAAACAGAAACAGAGGGCATGAATTTGCTGTTTTTGAGTCACATTTTGGTTCTCACTCGTACCAGTCACAGCAATCCTCTGTGGACAGTAGTTATTGGCTTCAGGCAAGCAGGACCAAAAGAGTCTGGCAGTATAATGCACACTCCAAGCTCTGAGCCCTCCCTACCTTGCGAGCTAAGCTGCACATCTCCCTTGCTTTACTAGGGCCTGTCCCGTGTCATGTTGTAATGGGCTCCCAGGGCATGATTGGAATATAATAACTATTTCACTATGTTTTTCTTACCCCCCCTCACTCTCCACAAATGTAAAATGTGCCTGGTAACATGGGTATATAGTAGAAGCTGTGATGTAAGCTGTTATTGCTGGATATGCAGACTAGGAAAATTTCGATTATTTTCCAAAAATCTGCCAGACAGAAAGCATTATGTCACAAAGGCCACATTGTAGCCTGTTTGGGTGTATAGTGGTGTATATTTCTCTCTCTCTCGCTCTCTGTCTCTCACTTGTTCTATACATTGTCCGGCCACCTTCTGTGCTCTCTGCCCAAGCTAATGCCTTACTTCATGCCTGTATCCTTTTCTTGTGCCTGACTCAATGCACAATGGCCCTATAGGACCATAGTAATGGCAAAATTACTCACTGTACATCTTTAGACAAAGTACAGCCTGTCTTTCACACTGTTTTGAGAACTGTAATTATATTACTGCCTGGAAATCGATGCTGTCATGGTTTATTATTAAAAATATATATATAGTTTATATAATACAGTAGAATAGGACAAAACAAACGGTCATAGTATTAGGCTGAACAATAAAAGGTTGACCGGGATCTGCTTTGTTTTGTTTCTCTGTCAATGGACTGTGGCAGTCTTATAAGGACCATCTGATAGGCTGTACTACAATGGCAGCCTCATGGGATGGAAGGGCATCCACTAGTTAAGTGAGCAACTAAACATCTCCTGTTTTTCCTACTAATTGAATTCGGCACTGAAATATGCTGGCAGGAGCCCCTTTCTCTGCTTGACTTATTTATTGCCTGACCGAAGAGGTAATTTGACATCCTAATTTCAAATACTCTTAGTTTTGTCAAGAAAAAGTGTTAAACTCAATTAGTCTAGTGATCAGTGACTCAAACACTACATTTGTTGTCCTTGGGGGTGTGGAGGAGAGACCTACTGCAGCCCTGATCTTTTAGCTAACCTCTGTCCTCTAAGAGAAATGGAAGAGGGAGAGGAGAGAGGGAAGGGAGAGAGAGGGAAGATGGAATAGATAGAGGGGAGAGAGAGAGGGCAGGGGGGGCGTGCCCACACAGTCCCGCCATGTCACATGAGATTTGTGTACTCCCTTTAAATCATTTCCCTCTTTAGAAGATTAAGAATGCAGAAATATTCTCAAACTGATCATTTTCCCTACTCCCAAATGGACTCATTTGCATTTGCAACCGCCACTATTAATTATGGGTTTCAAAGAAGACAAATGATCCCTGTGACTGTAAATAAAAACAAGAATCTGAGGTTAATGTTAAATGTTCAAATGGCTACATGGACCAATGGAGACAGCCCAGAGCCCAGAGCTCATGCACCAATTGCCATCAGATTTACAGCTAACCTCATTGGTGTGATACCGGTCTTAAACTTAGAAGTTTCTAGTGTGCTATTATTAATTATTTAGCAAAATATTTTTCTGGTATGCCATATTTTTCTGTATGCTAACATAAAATCCAAAAGATTACAACAGATCCTTGCATTGTGATCTGCTTCCTCTGTAATGCAAATTAAACAAGTTGACCAGCAGACAGTTTTGTATGCATTTGTCTGCAATTTCAACTCAACTTTGCAAATCTAAAGAGCCCGACCCAGTGTAATCCATGGCATGTTTCTGTCTGAAGAGAGAACAAACAGCAAAAATAATCTGTACCCAGCGACAGGGGCCTTGTAACCTGATCATTTCAGGATCAATTGTTTCCTTTCTGGTTTAATTCACCATGTGATTGACTTCCAGTGCTTTCCTGTTGGAGAAAAAGGAAATCATTTGAATACAGATGCTTGATGCTTAGGCCTTGTTACAGGATGCTGCTCCAAGTCAGGAGACAATTGCAGGTTGATTATGTTGCTAGTAACAGAAGTTGAAACTTCTTTGTGCGGAAGAAATATTTGCATTTAAATGCTTATTGTAGGCATCTAAAGCCTAAAACCTCTGATTGTAGGCTTTGGCTGCTGGTTTGTACAGGCAAATACAAAGAGCATTGCAATAAGGAAAATTGGCATGGAAATTAGGAAATTATTATTTTCAAACAAGAGGATTGAAATCAATAAGTAGGTCTGTGTTGTTTGGTTGTGCACGTTTTTCATCTTGATTGAGTGGGTTTGCTGTCAGATTGTGTGTGCATGTGTTTATAGCACTGTTCTGTGTTACACGTTCTTGTGTGCAGAATCAAATTATTATTTATGTTTGATGTGTTCTCCTGGATACCTTTGTGCATTTTCTGAATGTATTTGTCTCTGCATTTTGTTTTTATACTTATGTGTGACAGGCTCTGTGTGACAGTGTGTCAGTCATCTGTCCATGTAATTTTGTGTGATACGATTTAAATGGTTTTGAGAGCTTCCTGTGTGTACGTTAAATGCCTGTTCTTACCTTTCACAAAAGCTGTATGTTTGTGTGACTCTTTGTATGGTATCCATGTAGGCTATATTTGTTTGACAGGCTCTGATATGATGTGCTGGCAGTGTGTGTGTGTGTGTGTGTGTGTGGGTGGGTGCCTGCGTGCGCGCGCGCGCGTGTGTGTGTGTGTGTGTGTGCTTGTGTGTGCGTGTGCGTGTGCGTGTGTGTGCGTATGCGTGAGCGTGTGTGCGTGTGTGTGTGTGCGTGTGTGTGTGTGTGTGTGTGTGCATGCGTGAGCACGTGCCCGTGTGCATGTGTGTGTTTGTGCTGGGTGCCCATAGCGGAGTGATGCCCCTGCTGATTCTGTGCCTCTGGCCCTTTGTCCTGCAGCACTCAGCGTGTCTGCCTTCTCAGGAGACTGACAGGCCTCTCCAGTGTGGCCACACAAAGGACCAGCCTTCTTTGAGGTGTTAAAAACTTCCATTTATGCATCTCCCTGGACAAAAAAGCGGCAAGCCCATTTGAGTCCGGTGGCGACACAGGCAGACATTGTGGCCACGCTTCTCCAGCACTCATTTCACAGATTCTAAAACCAGTATGTGGTGAACAGGATTTGAGGGGCTAAAGTGCCCCACGAGGGCTAGGCGATAAGAGAGAGAAACGCCACCATTCAGTAAACTAGAAGATGGGGCTCTGGAAAATAAACACATTACCTGAGAGAAAACTAGGCTTGTTTTCGTGACCTCCTGCTCAATAGGAGAGAGAGAGAGAAAGCGAGAGAGAAAAGGATGTATTTGAGAAGGAAGTAAAGGAAATTCCGTGTTATTGTCGGGGAATATATCACAGATGCTGAGAATAGCAGACAAATCAACAGCCAAAAGACAAGGCTATCCTCTAGACTGACTGTATTCTTGTCTTTGAGTCGAGACTTGGTGAGTGTGAATCAAAGGGAATAGACAGACTGCACCAGGCTATTATTAAGCGGACATTAATGCCTTCTGCAGTGGAATGAAGCCTTCTAGTGGTTTGTCATTTCTCTTTCAAACCACCTTTGAAAATATACTTTAATTCTTGATTTTGAGGTACAGTCAATCACATGTAATATATTTGCTGTGCAGCCAGGATGCGAAACACGATTCAACCAAAGAGCTTTCTCAGTTTCTCTCCCTCTGAACACAGAGTAGCATGTTTGATTCTCCACTGTTACTCACATAAGAATTGCCCTTTAAATCAACACAGTTTAACTCGCAAGAAATAGAGCCTTTTCTGACCTGAGTTTTGATTTAAAACTGGACAGGTTACTTTGTGACCATAGTCATGGATAAATAACAGTGTTGTGGTCAATTTGAAGCCAGTGAAGTCAAGTTAACTGATATTCTAATTGTATAATAAAAAAACAGCCATGTATTGACCTCAACTCTGTGGAAGATCCTTCATCTTTAACATGTGCCTGTCGTGTTTGAGAAAGAGAGGAGGCTTTAACAAGTAACATTGTTCTGAGGCAGCTGAACCCAAATAACTCAATTATGTGGTGGATTTGTTTTATGTGGAAGTAAAATGTGTTTGTTTGCAACACGGGACTGAAGATCATATATCGTGGCATGCCTATGTTGTGTCTACTGTGCCACTGGGAATTTATACCGTAGCTTTCTATTAATTAGGTTATCCTAAGGACATCGGCATTCTGTCTCCTGAACTGCTCTACACTCTTGAGGTTGCATAACAATACTCTAGTGACTTCAGCCCTGCTATTCTCCCTACTGACCTGAACATCAGCTTCTATTAGCCCAGGCATGGGTTTGTCCTCTCTTTGCAAGTCACTGTGCATTCATTGCATAGTACAGCTGTGCTTTTTTTCTCATTTGCAGTCGGGAAAGTGGGTTGATTTTGTGGGACTTATATACTGAATCGGACAATGGCTTGTGCCGACTGCACTAATAGACATTTCTGTGCCAGAACGCTTGCTCCCCCAACTCTCCCCTTCACCCCCCATTTCACCAAGGCCCCCTACTGTTGAGCATGGCCTGCTGTTATGCGCCCACCTCGTTGCCTTAATCCCCCCACCCCCAGCCCTCCTTTAGTACCCAGGCCTGCCGGGGCCACTGCTGCCTCTGTCTGTAGAGATAACCAGGTCTCAGCCAGGTGGGGACCAATACGCTGATGGCAGGACGATTGCATCCATTGTTAAAATAACTGCATCGGCAAAATCCCTACTTTTAACACGTTTGGACTAAAAATAGTGAGGGGAGGAATTGCGCACTGGGGTTATGATGAACATGGAGATCTAGACAGGGCTCACATTGAAGTTTCGCACAGGATTAGTTTGTCCTGAACATATTCACATGCACATGTACGCACATACGCCTACGTGCACACGGATGGAAAATGTGCCCCAGGCCTCAAAATAACAATAGCTGATCTGCAATATTTGATTTGTCTTTAAATGCTTCAGTTACTTGACATTGAGGATTTTGTCTATCTTTCGCTGCCTGTTCATTTGCAGTGAAACGTGAAACAGTTGTGCTTTATCAGTCCATCAGTCTCGTGGCACTGTATGGTTGTTTTGAGGGTTTGCTATTGATTCCCAGCCACTGTCATATGATGGTTGAGCAGGGCAACAACACTCCATTATGTGCTGGAGTAATCAAATCATGCTCTGCCCCCTGCTGTAGATGAACACATGCCTAGAAGGTTCATTGGATTTGAGTGTTTCTTAGATGCCTTTCCATACAGCAGCTTTCGGTCATATGTGAAAGGAAGGATTGCAGTCATGCCGCTCAATTTGCAAAGACAGGGGCAAGGCCTCCTTTTACAGGACCTACGACACGTCTCCCTGGGATCTCTGACCTAGAACCTTTGAAGTGAGCACTGCTGATCAGTCGGCTGGGCTTGTTTAAATTGCTATCCTTGTTGCTGATCAATCCTGCTACTTCACTAGTCTAGGAACCTATCTGACTACATCTATTGTCGTGAAAATAATTTAATTGAACTAACATTAAAATACTATGTTCATTACAATTTTGATTAACCACATCAATGAGAAACTCTTGCTGCATGATAAGGCAGAATAAGGCATAACAATTTGGCCAGACAACCGACTGAGGCATATGAACTGATTATGTTGCTTACCTGGCAAATAACAACACGCTCGGTCAGACAGGTGTTGCTTTTGGTACAAAGTAGAAATGTTTTGGTGCCAGTGTGAGATGTTTTTAGTTGCGTCCAAACTATTTTTTTGTGTAAAGATGCTCTAGGATATACAGGTAGACATTATTTTGTTGTTAAAGTGCTGACACTAATCTGTGACAACCCCTGACTAACTGTTTACCTGTTGCTTAATGGGAGTTACCTATTTGGCTGATAGCTTACCCCTTGTCTCAGCCAGTCCAGTGGTACAGACAGCTATTTGCCATTATACTAAAAGACAGTGTTCATTCTGTGTATCTACTCTGTGTTACTCGCAATTGCATCTGTTTTTGTTTCTTGTCACCACCCTTGGCTAGCCGAGTGAAAAAAGAAACAGTTTTAAGAGTCAGGATGGACACAAGGAGTCAGTAATAAAATGGAAGGGGGACACGAATCAACAGAATTTGAAGTTGACTGTTATTCTGTTTAATGAATCCATGAACGTCTAATTAGGGAGAGGGTGGGTTCTCATCCCTGTGTTATTTCCTCAGTAGCCCTTAGGCTGGGATCTCAGCAGGAAAAGAGCTACTGTACTGCATCACACTAGTCTGTCTGAGCCACTGTTATCATACCAGAGGGATTGAGCATTTGGTTAATTATTTGTAATATAACTTGGGTTTCTCGTATTATCTATAATAATAATCATAATAGGTTTAAATAAACCCTGAATACAAAATGGTGTGTTTTCCAGATGCTTGTTGCTTTTCTTATTGTTCTCAATTAGCAGCACATTATAAAATCAAAGGATTGTTCATTTCTACCCCCTGCATTAAAAGAGCTCTTAATCATTAAGGCACAACAGCAAGGAGTCAGATATTATATGTTTCACTTGTTTATAGAATTACCACCCTTGTTCTGTGTTTTCTACATTGGGCTATGCTAGTGTTTGAGGGCGATCGCTCTGTGTGTGATTGTGTGTAAATGTGTATGCACATGAGGAGAAGGTGAAGCTGCAGATCTTTCAGAGGCTGATCATCATTCAGCTTCTAAACTGACACTTCAATAATTGTTTAATTTAGGTTATCCACCCAAAACCACACATCCATGAAATATTTACTGTATTTTCTTTTAATATTGGATAAATATGATAACAACATGTTGTGAAAACTTTCTGCATTTCATAGCTATAATAACTTTAACAAGCAACACGAATAGAATAAAATTACAAGCAACATGAAGAAATTCTGTAATTATGTGCATGTGTCATGGACAAAATGAAGTTGTATTGTTACAAATCTTACTTTGAATGTGTCTGTATGTGTGTGTATGTCTAAGTGTGTCCATATTTGTATGTCTATGTGTGTCTGTATTTGTGTGTATGTCTATGTGTGTCCGTATCTGTGTGTATGTCTGTATCTGTATTTGTGTGTTTGTCTATGTGTGTCCATATCTGTGTGTATGTCTGTGTCTGTATTTGTGTGTATGTCTATGTGTGTCCATATTTGTGTGTATGTCTGTGTCTGTATTTGTGTGTATGTCTATGTGTGTCCATATTTATGTGTATGTTTATGTGTGTCTGTATGTGTCTATATACCTGTGTGTTTGTTTATAGACACATATATATTTGTGTGTGTGTGTGTGTGCAGCTGTACGATACGTGGCAGAGAGGTGAGACAGTGTGTGGACGCTGGTAGACTGTTAGCTAGGAGGGCTGGGTCCTTTGAGAGTTAGGAGAAGACTGTCAGCTCAGAGGTGTTATTAAAATGACAACAGCTTTCCATTCAGCCAGGGTCAGTCTGTGGGCCTTCTCTGTTCCATTGTCACCTTCATCCTCAAGGCTACCACATTCAGAGCTATTGGTAACTACTGTGTTTCCCTGGCCTATTCTATTAACCCCCTGTCCTCCCTTATTGAGATAGTGCTTTCTGTAGTTTGACTCCGATGGCAAATGTGTTGGGCATACACTGCATACACCCACCCAGCCACGGGAGACCAAAGTACAGTAGCAATGATTACTGGCAGATCAATTAAGTGTGACCTTAAAAACCTCTGTCCTAGTTTAATTAGCGGTGCTGAAGCAGGGTAATTGTATAAATCAGCTGTTAATGAGATCGTAGCTTGTTGTGAAAAACAAGATAATGAACATCAATGAGCTTTGTGCCATTTCAGGACTACGCTGTGTCTGTGCACCATGATCAATCCACTTCACTTTGCATTTTGTTGTGGCTCCTGTTTTCATGTTCTCTTTCTCTGCTGCACAAAGATGAAAATATTGATGCTGAACTCCAGGTTAGATAATGGCAAAAGCTAGTGTGTCCATATTGCAGAGGCTTCTGTTTGTGTTTTTGCCATAACAGGTCGGCGCTCTGGTGACTGGGCTCAGGGCGAGACATGTCGTACCTAGCAGAGCATGCTGCGAAATACATTAAATCATGTGGTTGCCTGACTCAAACAACTAATGTAAAAATTAAACTTAGCATATAACTCTTATTTTGTACTATCTACAGGCTCTACGGCAATTAGGTGTCAGAGAAGTGCATTTAAAGTGACCTTGTCCTGAAAGGAAGAGCTTAGAGGAATCAAACTCTACTAATACTGAGTTGGTAGACATTTTAACTAGGGCTTAGCAGTAACCATATTCTATTACTCCATTTCTCTTTTCAAACTCTCACTACTAAAACAGTTTTAACTCGGTAGATGTTCTAACTAGGCCTCAGCAGTAACCATCTTCTATTACTCCCTTTTTCTTTTCCTTCTTAAATGGGCTGTATGTATGATGTATTTTCTATCTGAGAGCAAGGTGAATTTTAATAAATAAATGTTTCCCTTTTGGTTGACAAGCTTAAAAAGTTGTATGTTTTCATATTGTAAAGATATTTCATAGTGATTTAGATAGCTTAATTTTTACCTGGACTACTCCAGTAGTCCAGTAACAAACAAGGTTTTTTTTCCTGTTCATTTGAACGGAAAATCAATGAACTGTGTAAAATGTTTGCCCCTAGAAATGACAGAAGAATTTCTCTTACCCCAGTCTGTCATTGTTTGTTGATGGGATATGAAGAGGTGAAGATCATGTCTCTTAAGGACATTTGCTGGAGGAGAGGGAGGCTGCAGCTTTTCCATTAGACAACAAAAGCCAATGCTGCTTCTGTTGACCAATAGAAATTCTGGATTTTAGGATGTGCTTTTGTATGAACACATATCATTTATGGTGAATAAATGTTGTAAAACACCATTATTCCACTCCTGCTGCAATTATAGCATGAACATTTTCTCAGGTTATAATGCAAATATTCTGCATATTGCCCTTTAAAAGAAGTTATTGCACTTACTGATCCTTTTCAAATTCATTACAAATACATAATGACTGATACTGATATGTTGTTGGAATAAAATGTCTGGGGTATATTGTTTAACTGCGTGGAAAAAGGTATTCATTGAACAATGAAAAAGTTAGAGCTAATAATATTTTCTTTTTTTATCATTTCAGGTTACTTTCATGAGTTCAAAATCCTCTAAGCAGTGATCGCTGGGTGCTGGGGAATTAGTCTTTCTATTTGTGTAAGTACAATTTTTATCCCCCTATTTTTTCCAGCAACATTGCTTTTTTACCCTGGGAGTCTTCCATCTAAATACATTACAGTCCTGCACAGCATTGATAGATTGAAAAACAAGGCTCACCATAGTATAATCTTATATTATTGCTTTACAAAGGTTAGAGTTTAACAAGGTTAGAATTTATTATTTGCAAGTGTGAAATATTGCCATGCTAGCTAACGTCAAGGCCTTGTTAGACCTCAGAAGTTGAGTTTATATTATGTTCTTAGAACACTAAATACTCTGGTTTGTTGGTGCTTTTCTTCACTTTCCATGGCCACTTCCATAGTAGAATGTCTATTGCTTGATTTTATTCTTTGTGCTAATGTTGTCTGCGGTTGTTGGTAGTTTATGACTCAATAAGAGTTTTCACAGGAGGAAAGAGAGTCCTTTTTAGGAAACGTAGGCAGCGCCTCAGAACAGCCAGTATGTGGTTGCTCTATATTGCTACAATATGCCTTTAATGCAAGTTCTCTGCTGCTGCTCCTGTAGTAATAAAGATTGAGAAAATGTTTCTTTAGGTAAGGTTGAGCAAATAAAGCGAAAGATTAGTTGATATTAATCTTTTTTCAAATGTCAGTTGGAGTTGGTTTTCCAGAGTTATTATATTAATGCTGAAGAGCCCTTGTTGGTGCTTCATGATCAACTGTAGCACTGGTAACAGTCTATCCCATATCAAATTTCATAGCCATTTGCTAATAACAACAGTTTCACCTCCATTACAGTTGTCTTTAGTGCAGATCAATGCATCAACCTAAAGTGGCTCATGGTTTTCTGATTGGGTTTGTAGTGTATGTTAGTGTTGGTAAGTCCATTCTCAGTGGCAGTCTATGTTGGGTGTGGGTCTGACTTCTGCTCCAGTGAGCATACAGAATGGTGGAATAACAAAGCCTTAGCAGTGAATACTACCTTTGTCTGCGGAGCTTGTCAGTCAAACCATTATTATGATTCTTATAACGATAGGGTTCAGATCGGTCAGCTGCTCAGGTAACACTGTTTTTGTTCTTTTTTCCCTCTGCTTTAGATGTATGACCAATTAATTAATTAATTAACTGTATTCAGGACTAAGACTTTAGTAAATTGTGATTAATAACTCTTAAATTCGCTCAAATGTGTTACTTTTTTATAGCTTTAATAACATTTTCCCAACAACAAATGGGCTGTCCTACCTCCATATTGACATAATTCTGGACTGAAATTGTCACTTCTAAGTGCCAAAATACAAACAACATTAACATCTGACAGTTGTCTTAACTGTTTAGACATTTGTCTGACTTTTGCCAATGGATTCCAGACGACAATTATATTTGATTTAGCACACACACGCAGCTATCAACTACTGTTGATTATTATTCTTGCTCTATGAAATAAGGTAAGCAAGCTATCTAGCTTAATCTATGCATTATCTAACATGCCCTGGCCAATCTACCTCTGAAATATAAAATATGTGTTAATGCCAGTTTATTTAGCCTGCCCCAATGCTCTGACTCGAGGGGTGATTTTAGGACCCAAATAATTATTGAAAGCAAACTCTGCTTGTCAGCGGCAACATTGGCATGCAAAACTAATTTAGTTGTTAAATGAGCGGTGAAAAGCATTCATATTGGGCATACGTTGGGTGCTGGTTACTTAAATTCAATCACATCACAACATGTTTCTAGTATTTTTAATACAGACTAGCAAAAAATAAGTCCTGAATGACGTAATGAGTTTGAATCCTGTTTGCAATGTACTGACAATTCTAGAGAGTCTTGAATAGGGTGGCGCAAGTTAGCTCAGCACTCTCCCGGGTTGGTGAGGTGGATGTCAGACAGGGCTTGCCCAATCATGCTTGTTGGCCAGAGACTGCACTTTCTTTCAAACCATTTGCATTTATAATTTTTTTGTTGTGTGTTAATAATCTGTTTGAGTAAATGACTTTGACACAATTGTTTTTATCGAACAACCTTTAGGGTGTGTTCAGACCTGAGGGAGACTATAATAGTAAAAAGCTAACATAAGGATCACCTGACTGTTTTTTTCTGAAGCGTTATGGTAAATATACTTATTACAACACGATTTTTTTTTATTGTCACTCAGTTGAACCCAGTAGACAAAATATTTGTTCCCATTTGAAAAGTAAATAATATATATATATTATATATTTATATATTAGTTACTCTCTGGGCTGGCCATGACGGCGTCTTTATCTGGTGGTCCTCCTTCTACACCTTGATTGACCTGGCTGTGTGTCATGGAGCATTGTCCTCCTGGAAAAACAATTCACAGGGCAGAAGGAAGCAGATGTTGTTCCAGTAAAATCTTGTACTTGGCTTGATTAATGTGCCCTTCACAAAGACGAATGTGCCTTATTCCAGCCTTGCTGAAGCATCCTCATATCATCACCGATCCTCCACCAAATTTCACAGTGGTGCGAGACACTGTGGCTTGTAGGCCTCTCCAGGTCTCCGTCCAACCATCAGATGACGAGGTGTTGAGCAAAGCTGAAAATCTGACTTGTCAGAGATGACCTTACTTCATTCCTCTACAGTCCAATCCTTATGGTATTTTGCACATTTCAGCCTGGCTTCATTGATGAAGGCCTTGTCTAGCTTTGCACGACTTCAGCCCTGCCCCTAGGAGCCTGTTTCGAATCCGTCCTCACCTTGCACTTCACCCCAGCTGGGGTTTGCCATTCTTTTTGTAGGTCACTTAATGTCATCCTACGGTTGTTGAGTGACATTCTAATTATTTGATGGTCATCTCAGTCAGTGGACAGTCTTTTTCACCCTCTGCCAGTTTTTAGCTTTGTAGTCCAGAAGGTCTGTTTCTTGACCTTGTTCTTATGAACCGCCCTCTGTGAAATTTTCAGGATGGAAGCAACGTGACGCTCACTGTATCCCTCTGCCAGTAAAGCCAGAATTGAACCCTTCTTTTCCTCTCTCAAAGCTTTTCTTTTCAACTGTTTTGTCATGCTGAATAGTATTTTTTTATTCAAATGGCTTGCATTGTTTTTGCCATCCAGCTGGTTCTATTGCAAGAGGACAGTGATGACCACAGCAGTGTTTTTTATAATTTTCCTCATTGAATTAAATTTGTTTCAGGTAATCACCAAATCAGTACCACATTAAGTAAAATGGGTTTGCCTGTGTTGGAATTTGACAGACATGTTGGAATGGCTGCCATACATGCAGAGATGCTGATTTAAGAAATATTAGGAGTGGTCTCTTAATTTCTTCCAGAGCTGTATATATGATAGATCACACTGAGCCCTAGTGGCAAGACTTAGAGTGTATCCCGTCTTGTTTGTTTTAGAACGTCTGTGTGTGATCTTGCCTGGCCCTGCACCACTCCCATGTGCTCTTCAATTAGCCAGACCTCAAACAATCAATAATCTAAATCGTTTGCAACTTTAATCTGCATGTTTAATAAATCATGAAATGACACGATGAGTAATTTTGGGGTTGTGTGGCTTGTTTTGCGGGACAACATATTTAATTACTCATGTGTGAACACATTTTGGAAACACCTGAGGAAGAATCAGGGCCAAATATGCTCTTTGTCAGTGTTTACCATTAATAAAATAAGTGTCATGCATGCAGCAGTCACTCTGAGTTCTGCTAAGTCCACTACAGAGACTTCTCAAAGGGTAGACCTGGTGGAGCTGTTTTCAGATAAATGAAATAAACAGCACTTTACTACTTAATGAAAATGAATAACCTTTGGAAAGTTATTTTCTCATCTATTATTTAATAAATGGGCCTGTTGGTTCAGTCGACTGACCCTGCCTGCAGTGATTGTGGCCCGGGGATAAACAGAGACAGCTCAATTATGAAGGGGAATTTCACCATATCTCAACTATTTGTACCAATTACTAATGTTAGCAATGAAACAAGCACATTTTAATGTTGCAGTAGAATGTGAATGTATCGACTTACTTTGTATTTGTCTGCTCATAGGATTCCACAAAGTCCAGCATTCATATTGAATGTAGCAAAATGATGATCAGAGAATATGTGAAAAATATATATAATTTGCAATGCCTATGTTGATCAAACCCATGTGGCATGACCATGTGCCTGGCTGTTCTAAATACAAGCAAGTGCAAGAAAGTGTGGTATTTTGCCATTGTCTATGCATAGTAGCTACATTACCCCAATGAATGCACATGCATATCTAGAACAGATCTTACATGTAAACACCCTGTGCTTGATTGCCAGTTATTCAACATATACCTTGATTGCAAATATGAAAATTAACACACATTTAGCACTAAAAATAACTTGCTTTGAAAATGTTTTGGAAACGTTTGTTTTCAATAAAAACTGGAGTTATACAAACAGGTTTTAGAATACGATCAGACTATTGTATTGGGACAGTTTTTAAGTTACACTTAACTATCCCATAAGGTCTCATATTACATTTTGTCACTGGCTGACTCAGTCTCTTAGACACACGGACAGGAATATAAAATACATTTCTGTAATTCATTTGTCCTCGGTGTCAGGCATCAAAGGCTCCACACGAGTTGAGGGAAAAGGTCATATTTGACAAAAGAATGCTTGCACCATATCTGTTTGGGTGCAATCCATCACGTAGGAAGAGACACAGCCTGTCAAAAAAATGCAAGGTTTACCAGTAAAAAGAACTCTTGCATTGATAATTTCACTTTGACAAGCAAATTCATGCTGTCTCAACTTACCACTAAATTTGGACAGCTCTATAAAGGACGCCACAGTTCAACTAAATGTTCTGTAGCCAGAATGATAGCAAAGTAACTGCATTTGTGTTTATTTATGCTGTTTAAAAAACAATAAAATGCTTCTGCTCATGTACAACTAGTACTTGGTCCTACAATTTTGTAGTAAACTTGTGGTAATTATTGTAGATTCTGAACCTCGCTTAAGTAAGAAATTATTACTGACAGCTAGTGATGGTCATAGGTGGCTTAATTACTGTTCTTCTTAGAAGCAGGATATTATGCTAGTAGCGCTAACTCAGATTTTCTTTTTGAAAATAAATCTGATTTTCTTTGTCAAAATAAAAGCCATCATTGAAATATGCAAGGCAATATACTTAAAAATCAAGTCTGTTCATTATATGTTTAATGTCCTTTCCAATTCTGTTCTTGTCTGTTCTTTTTAAGACTAGATTGTTAATTATATTACCTTATAGTTCAATGGTCGCTTTTATTGTGACAAAGAAAATCTGAGTGCTGCCAGCATAATATCCTGCTGCTAAAATAATGCTAATGAAGCCTTTTTTGGCCATCACTACTGACAGCTTAGTTTTTTTTAGCAATAAGCAAGGCATAAAATAACAGAATTCAATTATTAGCCATTTATGTCCTGATAAAATTGTTAAGGTTCAAATAAAATTGATAAAAACATTCTTATGTCTATATTTGAACATGTTTCACAAGAAAATCGGCAGGAGAAAGGAACGGAAGGATGCAGCTCCCACTGTCTCTCAAATCCTTTGCATTATACAGTACCCTACTCCAGTTCAAATATATATGGTCCAAAATCACTATGTTAGACCACTTCCAAAAATGTAGTAATCCTAAATGTCATGATGACAAACCATAGTGTTGTATAAAGTTAGCTAGCTTGCTGTGCCCAGTAACCAAACCTGCCTTGGCGGAGGGTCTATGCCATAGCAGAAAGTACTGTTCCACAAGATTGTAGGCTTTTTAAAACAGTAACCATTTTGACACCTTTTATATTCATCAAAATATCTACTGATTGTAAAATCTGAAATATTTCCAATGGGTCTAACAAGCAAGGACAACTGTGATTAGACACAAGACGGCTTGTAGCACAATTCATATAACATGGAGATTTTGCTAAATGAAACAAAACATGGCTACATTTATTTGTCAGGTCTTGCCTGCCCTTTAATACAAATTCCGATATTATAGAGTATCTTTTAGTGTGCAAAGCCAATCGCCCCATTCCTTCTGTCCAATTATGTTTGCAACATATCTCGCTGTTCTGGAAATGGCTCAAACATGATACAAACCGGGGGTAGCCCAGGGTGAAATACTCCTTAAATATCACCAGCTATGGTTTCTGATGTTTCAGAGAAACACTGAGGTATTTATTATTTGCAAATATAATTTTCTATCAGTAAAGATGTACAGGTGTGGAGATATGCTTCTAATTACTTAGACCAATGACTTATTGCACTGATTAATCCACTTAGTTGTAAGGTTTGGTGACATGTGTCTAACCCCTATGTATATCCCAGATTATCTTAACCATCTTTCACTCAGGTCATCCCTCAAATGACCTGACATCCCAGCAACATGATGTCGTTACCGGGGCCGTAACCTCCTCTCAGTTTTATTAGATATATGTCCATTTTTCATGGCTTGATGTGCTTTATTTGATTCTCTGGAGAATTAAACCTAATATAGACTTGGCTGCATTCCTTTCTCTCAATGTATGGCCCTTGTAGGACAGAGATTTTTCACCTATTATTTATATACAGCAGAAAATGGGACCTGAGAAAATGCTATTAATCTTCTCTTCCCCAGCTGTAGAAAGTAATGCATAACTAAAAGTCAGGTAAATGAATTAATGATTTCAACCATGAACTTTTCTTCCAAAACGCCATGAATCGTCTCCAGCTGATTATGTGCTCTGACCCTGGAGTGCGATATCCTTGTTAAGTTGAAAGTATCCAGTTAATTGATTTGCAAATTATTTAAAGTTTATGTTGCCCTGGGGAATGCTGGGCTCTAATGACGACCATTTCATAAGAGTTTAAAAATATATATTTTTTCCAGGCCTGGCTTGGTTGACCTGGTTGGAATATAGTAAACTAACAGGCCTATGGTGGGGGGAGATGCAAAAAGCAATGGGCCCCAATCCTCCATCGATATCCTATATTCATTTTCCTGTACTCTCCTAAACCTGATCTGGAGGGTCATGCTGGGGTCTCTAGGGGCTGTTTTTAGCCTCCTGCATCATTGTCGTCTGTTTGGTAAAGTTTTGGTACAAACAGGCTTAAGGTGAAGCAAATTGTTTGAGATGATAAGATGATGACAAATTGTCAGCTCAACGTAATATAAGTGGCCTTATTATCAGGGGGATATCAGAAACGACCCTTTCAATTCATGACCTCCCATTTTAGAGACCCGTATTTGGACTGTTTCCACACCATGCATTCAGGGCTGTGGTTAAAGTCAAAGTGGACAGACTAAAATTGTAGTATGAAGTTTTAAGGTCATCTCTCTCGAGCTAACCTAAGTTCAATGTGCGTTATTACGCAGTTGTCTGATCTCATGTTTGGTAGACAGCACAATGTGAAACCTTCACAAAATGTTTTCCTATCTAATGAATTGAAAGGAGACAGAAGCCACGTTGCCAAGTAGCTACATAGAAACAAGTCACACTATTCAATAGTTAGATTTTACAGCTTATGATTAAGGTACTACTGCACTGCATATATTATTTAATAGGTATTTTTTGTCATTACAGTTAGGGAATATTTTGAGACAATTTTACTTGAACATATCTATGGTCTATGACGTGATTGGAATGTTGACTGACTCTGATCTTTTGGAGTTGTTCCCTTAAAAGGACTAATATTTCAAGCCATTTCTTTACTTTGTGTCAGTAAAACATACAGCCTTTGTACAGAGCACTGAGCAGGAGGACAGCAAATGCATTTGGCTAGTGTCTGTGTTATTGAATTATGAATCCCAAAAACTATGATTCTTGAGTCAGTACGAAGAGTTGTTCAAATGGAACGAATTGTTCGCAAACAAGTCAAGCATGGTTTTCTATCAATGTACACTCCCACAGAAATATCTACCAATGTCTAACACTAAACTAATAAACCAAATCACATGCCCTCAAGGTTAACCAGTTTGAATTACATTTTCAGCCAAATTAACAGCAATTACACTTGAACTTTCTATCCAAAATGTAATGCAATTACATTGTAGCTATTCAAATTGCTACAATGTAATTGCCTGCTATACTGTATATTCCTCTTGGACAATGGCGGAGTGAAGAAGTATGATTGCTTCTTGGATAACTTCAACTGAAAAAGAATAGATGTGCGAAATAATTATGAGCCGTTGTATGTTTGATGTTTTTAATTTAATGTTTTAAAAACATCGTTATTTGAATTCAAATAACAATTGCGCGCCTCAGTTGTGTGTGATGAATCATTCGCGCAAAAATGGACGTGCATAACCTAAATAAATTAAAGATGAAGCCCTAGTTAAATGTTCTCCCTTTTTGGTTGGTTAATATAGAGTATTATCTACGATATTAGGGTTTTGAAAATCCATCGCTAGTGGCCCTAACAATCGCAGGTTACGTTCGCGCGGGTAAAACGTACAGCTCTGGGAAAAAATTAAGAGACCACTGAAGAGCTGTATTTGTGTGTGTGTGTGTTTGCTGGATTACGGACGTACATCCGCGTGGCTTGGGTTTCTGTAACATTTTCACAGTGTTGGTGGCTGTGGCGCAAACATTTGACTACAGCAGATTTAGTGTACAGTACGCACGAAAAGTTAACGGATATCTTGATTTTTATTTACTATAATGTCAATTCGAGAAATAGCCGTTCATTTTTCAACTATGTTTTGAAGCTATATAAAACATGAATAAAACAGAAATGACAGAATAGATTAACACATCCTTAGATTTGGGGTAATTTTAAATAAAATGTAAGATTCTGGAAGATCAAGGGTTATTGGATATATTGGAATGACTGAATATCTGTCAGACATTTAGCGTGTAGTGTAGTTTAGCGTTTAATTCCGTTTTTGGCCCGCTACGTAAACTCTAACATTGATTGATCCCGCAAAAGGTGTTCAATTTGTTATAGGCTGTACCTATTTGTCTTCTAATGCCCCTTAATATTAAAGTAATCCAATAGTAATTCAAAGTAATCAGATTATGTTACTAATTTTGAGAAATGTTGATTACCAATGTGGGCATTTAACTTGTAACTGTAACTTACAGTACCCTGCTCTTGCATTACTCAACCTGTAGCATTCAGTGCATTGCTTGCAAGCTTGCTAATTTTGTTGCAATACCGAAATAAACTTCTATATGGAAACAAATATGGAAAATTTGGGAAATACATTATGCAACAGCATATTTCCATGTCACTAACATTGACCTAGCAAAACACAACAGATTACCAGTGCCTTACAACTTTAGACCATCTGAACACAACTGAAAAAAACATTAATTACCAGCAAAACAGAACGCAAAGAGATTGACTTACAGACTGCTGGTAAAATTATTTAAGCAGAGTAAGCTACTGGAGCCAGAGGGGCACCTTGAAAGAATCAATAAAATACAGCAGCACTGTGTTGCTGTTTGAAGGTAAATGTGTGGAAAAGCAGAGGAAATAATTCAGTGGGATCTGAAGGTATAATCTTCTTTTCAGGAAATCACAGAACAGCACAGTTAATGGGTGATGGCTAATGCTAGCCAGATTAACAACCTATTGTTACTCGGCTGAGTGGCGTCTCCTTATGAAATTAACAAGTGGGTATTATTGGCAGTTCCAATTATGCATTAAAATCTTTTCATAAATGTTTTTAGTTATTGGTTTTTACTGAAGAAAGTAAAAACCTGCACTCACATTTTCTGTTACCACGTACTATCCGATTATTTATCCGTGGACACACTTCAGCCGTAGCCTTCATCAGTGTTTGGAAAACAATAGACATTCACTGTGACAGTTGACACCACTGTTGCTAAAACAATTCTTTATTGAAAGGTAAAATAAATTGTGAATTAGTGTGTTTTCCCCCTCCTTCAGAAAAGAACTGTTGAACTAGTCACCCAAATAGTTATTTTTGCGACAGCCATTTGAGCTGAGCACCACACTCTGTTTTAGTTATAGGCAACCATATGATGAGTATCACTTAGTTAAAGGTGCACTATGCAACTTAATGCCACCTATCGGCAGTGAGTTGTATATTGGCTCTATAAATCCATTAGGATCTGACAGTGTCACCTCCAGCAGTGGATGCCGGAACAATGAAGACAGACTCGTTTCATATGGATGGGTTAATGGTCCCTTTCCATAACTACGGAACTCTGAATAAACAAAGTAAACAGCTAAACCAATCAAACTTAATCTGAGCTTTCTATTGCGTGAGATGCATTGTCATATTTCAGAGACTTGTTGATGGCTATCTAGCGAACATGAAAACATAATCACGCTAGCTAGCGCTAGCTGGAACAATAATATACACACTTCAACAAGTTTGCACAAGGCTAAATCTAGCTAAAAGGCAATATAATTGCTTCCTCCGAACAATATTTGCTTATGCATAATGTTTAGTCAAACAAGCCACAATACATATTTGTTTTTCTTAAAATTTTGCAGAGAAACCTAGGTTGCAACACAATTTTCCAGCAAGAAATTAAATCAAGAAAAATCTGCTCGGAAACAATGTAGCTTGTTAGCTTATTAATCTCGAACAATGACTTTTGAGAAATAGTTTTCTACATAGTATAATTGTTTCTCTGTCATCAACCTATTGAGACGCTATCAATCTAGTAACTCACACAGATTTCCTAGCCAACTAGCTAAATGAGGTGATGTAATGTACTTGTCAATTAGAAAGGTAGCCAACTCTGCATCACTGTTCACACTAACCTCAGCTCTCGCCAAAATGTACACTCGTTTGTCTTATGCTCATGTTGTTTCCGTATATTTTAATTTCTGGAGCGTTCAGTGTAGGCTACATGAGTCCAAATACAGCTTGTCCTTGGCCTTCACCTCTAACCTTCAAGGAAGTACATGCCTACAAACGTCCCGGCCTTATTTGTTTTACTTGCAACCATGGCACTGGGGATAGTGTCAGTCTTGACACTCTGACAGAGACAGTCTTTTAACATTAACTGATGAAATGTAAGGACTTTATTAAATATTTTAAATGGAAAAAGCTGCATAGGGTACCTTTTAAACAGTCTGACCAAACTGGATGGTTGGGTGAGTAAAACATAATGCTAACCACATTTTAAGTTTAGGGGAATTAAGGTTGAATAGTTGGCAGCGAGTGAGCATAGCATGTAGCCTATATCTTTTAGAAATCAGCTGCCAATTTTTTAAATAACCACCCTGTCTAATTGAGCTCAACATTAATGTAACCTCAGTGAGGTTTATCCTTGGGGTGCATTAGTTGCTTGACTATGCTCAGCTGGTCTTTCTCTAGTGTAGTCTGACCAAGTAGCTAGCATCCTTAACTCCTCCACTAAGTGGCTGGATCTCTGTGCTAATATCAAGAAGCCTGTAATCTGGGCCCATTAGCAGGCGCTGTCATTCAGACACACAGTGTCGGCCTGATTTAAATAAAATAAAATGAAGATAGTTGTTTCTGGTCCCTTGGCTTCACTCATTGCCATAAACATATGCTCTGTGCCCTGCTTCTTTCCATCTTATTTATGACTTTAATTTGTTGTGTGGGCTGCGCTAGAAATCAAATTTAATACAATCCTCCCAGGGACCCTGTCATATAATAACATGGTAATTTCTGTGTATCCTTTTGAAAAATGAGAAAATTAATTCTTCCTGACATGTTCTAATTATTCCAGTGTGAACAGCAGATAGGCTCCCTCCCCAGCCCCCTATGTGTCAGAGGCAAGCGGCTGCCGGCGGGTGTTGAGGTGCTAATGCTGACCAGCAGCGCGTTTAATTTGAAACATGAGCAGACACCTTTCAACACACCTTCCTAATGTTGGAGTGCCTCACACAAATTAATTCACTACTCATCTGGCAGGTCTGGCTTTCGGGGGGTGGGGGTGGGACACTATCACTATTAGTCGAGGTGTAGCTGTGGTGTAGCTGAGGTGTGCGCGTGCACGCGCCAGAGACGGGATGTGGAAGCGAGGGAACACTGGGGATGTCGGGGATGCTGGGACAGGTTTCCACTAATCCTCCCAGTGCTGCCAGTGGGCCACCTTTTCACACATCTCCTCTGGCTGCTGAGATGCTTGGTTTGAAATGCTTATTTAATTAGACTGTCATTAGCCAGTCCTTAACATAGTAATATAGTGATCCTATCTACGTGAAGACACTACGGCTGGGACATCTTACTGGGAGATTAAGTCAAAACACCTCACACATCACCTCCACATGTGTGCGAATAGAGCCTTATGTAAAACATCCAAACATGAAACATGAACCCAGCATGTCCTCTTCCTCAGTGTCATCCATTGCGGAATGTGTAAAAATGTCATCATATGATCGTATTGGGGTGTTTTCAACAGCAGAGGTTGAACGTTGTAACTGTCTCCAAGTTTAGCCTCTCCCCATGAACACTCATGCAAACACACACCTTTATTAATGAATTGCTTGAAATTAAGACACAGCAGTTTTTTCTATCTGACTTATTTTCTGAATTACAAGACAATTACACCCAGAGCTTACTTTATGTTAAAAAGAAATGTACTCGCTGTTCAACACGGGAATATTAATGTCATCACTGGCTGAAAACAGAGTTAATTGATATAATTCTGAGCTCAGAATAAGTTATATGATGAAGCAAAACTAACAGTTTCATATCTCTGTGTGAGGGTGTGGGTCATCTTTTGAGTTGTCTGGGTGAATTTCTCAATTTAGTGGGTATGACGTACACATTCACACACAAAACGCTGACACTGGACAGACCTTAACTGGTCATAATGTTCTAATTAAAATGTCTCATTGACATTCACCTCATCACACAAAGTCCTCACTGAATCTTCAGCCACAGGATAGACAGCAACTGAATACCTTTTGAAATATTACTGAGATGTGTCATCTTTCCATTCTCCTGATCAAGCCTGGCACAAGGACACAATGAGGACTGATAAGGCGGCGTGCGTATATAGTACAGAATTGAGTCATAAAGATCGTTATATTTCATTAGAAAGAAAGAACCCCCACTTCATAACATTTGAGCAATGTATGCCTTTAAAAGTCATCCAGCTCACAGCCCACAGGTGCACTGTGGGCTGGTGGGCGGGACTTGGGCTTTCACAAGCTTTTCAGTGGGAATGACAACTGCTGTTCAATCTTTTGCTACTGATCTAATCAATCCTTTCATGGTTTTCAAGTTATTTCTTTTATAAACAATAACCATAATTTGTTTAGCAAACAATATATATTAAACTTACTTCAGACTTTTGGCCTCTTACAAAATTACATACATTTGGTGTGTTTTTATAAAGCATAATAAAGAATTGTTTAATATCCATAAATTATGACTTCCTCTGCTTTTTAGTTTTCTGTGGCTAAATGAAATCCCATGCTATGAATTTAGTTACAAGTCTTTATCCAGCAGACAAGCTTAGTTTATAAATCAATATATATATATTGTTCATCCATTGGAGATTGCATACCTGTAATGACAATGACACAGTGAGGCATAATTGGGCATTGTGAGGTTGGTTGGGCACTGTGAGGCCAGGTGGGCACTGTGAGGCCTGGTTGGGCACTGTGAGGCCTGGTTGGGCACTGTGAGGCCGGTTGGGCACTGAGGCCGGTTGGGCACTGTGAGGCCAGGTGGGCACTGTGAGGCCTGGTTGGGCAGTGTGAGGTATGATTGGGCACTGAAATGCACGACTGGGTGCTGTGAAGCCTGATTGTGAACTATGGGCATGATGTAGCAACATGAAGCATGATTGAGTACTATGAGCTACGATTGGTCAATGTGAGGCATGATTGGGCACTATGAAGTTTGGTTGGGCACTATGAGGCATGATTGGGCACTATGAGGCATGATTGGGCACTATGAGGCATGACTGGGCACTATGAGGCATGACTGGGCACTATGAGGCATGATTGGGCACTGTGAGGCATGATTGGGCACTATGAAGCCAGATTTGGCACTGTGAGACCTGAATTTACACAATCTCAAGAGATAAAAATAATTTGGCATATCCCAAAGGGGCAATTCCCCCATATTCATTATCCTGCGCCACATAAACATCATAGACAATTCGCTTTACAGCTTGATCATCGTCACAGTACCATAAACTGTCTTGTGATGTATAAATGTACTTATAAATGAACAGTTACCCATTTTATACTTTCATTCAATGTTTACTCAATATTTTCATTTGCCTCGATCTTTAAAAAAAAATCCTCAATATGTGAGTCTGTGATAAGACTTTCATTGTACATGTCCAGCAACATCTGTGTTTCTGTGCATGTGAAAAATTAAGTCAATTGCAACTTAATTTCTTTAAAATCCTTCATGGCAGTATATATAAATACATCCAGATTTACTTACTGCAAATTGTGTTTGTGAACAGAACAACGCCCTCTCTGGGGAAATATCGGATTTTTGCCTACTCTGAGATTATTTTCATGGGAATCATGGATGCCGCTTCCTCCGGACTAAAGAGGAGAGAAAGATGCTGCAAAAGCCAGCATCCGTGATGGTATGGGGGTGCATTAGTGCACATGGCAGGGGTGATTTGCACTTCTGTGGAGGCATCATAAATGCTGAACAATATATACAGGTTTTGAAGCAACATATGCTACCATCCAGACAATGTATTTTTCAGGGAAGGCCATGCTTATTTCAGCAGGATAATGCCAAACCACATTCTGTACGTATCACTAAAGCAAGGCTCTCTAGTAAAAGAGTCTGGGTGCTAAACTGTCCTGCCTACAGTACAGACCTGTCCCATGTTGAATATTTTTGGCACCTTATTAAATGACAAATACAGCAAAGGAGGCCCCAAACTATTGATCAACTGCAATCCTATATCAATCAAGAATGGGACAACATTCCACTTTCAGAATAACAACAATTGGTATCCTCAGTACCCAAACGCTTAGAGTGTTGTTAAAAGAAGTGATGCAACACAGTGGTAAGGATGCCTCTGCCCCAACATGTTCAGCACGTGTTCCTGGCATGAAACTCAAAAGGGGCCGCTTGTTCTTGATATAAGAAATGTGCACAGTGATTTAAGTGCAATTAGGCCTATGGACAAATAAATGTTCTCCAAACACTAGAAAATGTTCTTTGTTTAACTACTCAACTATTGAGATGCTATTTTACAAACTAAAAATAAATTACAGCTTGAAACTCTAGAGCTACATGAAAACGGCACGGGGAAATGCATACCTGCAAATGTCAGTCATACAAATATATTTTTAAGAGCCCTTTTTACATCAGCTGATGAATTACAAACCGTATACAGGTACATGGATTTTATACAAATCCATTCTAAAAGCTTTAACAATAGCAATGTATTTTGTAAGTCAAATTTTTTTGGGACCAAATAGCTCATTATCTATGTTGCATAAGCTTCCATCAGTATAATCCTTTCGCTTTTTCTTATATTTTATTTCATCTGTCTTCTTTAGCTAAACTTGTATATAATCACAAAACATTTTTACTTACTTAATTCTTTCTTCTGTATTATTTTGTTATTACTGGTTCTCAAAGCTAATACTGTACTGTGAAGCTAGCTAAGTAATACTGTAATGCATATGTTACAAGTTAACTCTTTTCAGTCCACAGTGCCCCAGCCCCGCCCACCAGCCCTCAGTGCCCCAGCCCCGCCCACTAGCCCACAGCACCCCGGTTGACAGTACCCGACAGAACCTACAGTAATCCCAAAATGTTTTGGAGTTTGTTGCAGTAGTCCCGATTGATTCCAGTTATTTAACTTTTGTAGTCAGATTATGTAATCCATGTTACATGTTGACATACAGAATTTTAGAGTGAGAGGGAAACTGTGTTTTCCACAGCAATAATGAACAGCATCTAAGGACCTGTGACAGCAGCGCAAAAAATAAACAGAATTTACTGAACTTCTAGCGCTGAGTTAAAACCACAGAGATGTAGTTTATTTGGTGTGTGTGTATGTATGTGTGTGTGAGAGAGAGAGTTGCGCATGTCTGAGTGTGTGTATGTATGAGTATACTTGTCTGTGACTGGGAAAACAGAAGGCTTGCAGGCAGCCTTGGCGTCATGCTCTAGGAGAAGAGAGGAGAGCTTTGTGAGTGGTGGGTGGGTCAACCCATGACTCAGAGAGGAGGAGAGGCGTCAACATGGCCGCCTGGCCTACAGGGATTAGCATTCCCACACCCTCCAGGGAAAATCAGTGACATCTTGGCTCTACGTCACCACCAGCTAGGAACAGAGTCCTCTCCTACATCACAGTCGAAGAGACACAGACCACCCTGTACCCATTGCTAGTGCGCGCTGGAGTAACTCACGTACAAAATCTGTGTTAAACGCTTAGTTCAAAGGCAAAGCAACAGATATTTGTATCTTTTTGGCTTGGGATGTCGTCTCGTTTACTTGCCCAAGGCTCTTCACCACTGGGTCCGTGTGGTAAAAGAATATGGTCAAAATCGGTGGACTGATGTCAGGCTGTATGTGGCCTCTGTGTGCTTCTCCCTGCTCGGCTCAGCACTGTGTTGGCTTAGGCCTTTAATGACTGAAGTCTGGGAGCAGCACTCCATGCCAAGACCCGCCTGGCTGTGGTGGTGCATTAATTCAGCAGTCAATTTGACTGGAAGTTTAAAATCTGTCCTAGGTTAGGGGGACGTGCTGAAGCCGTGTTAATAGCTAGCTTGTTGTCCATATGGTACTGCTTTAATGGAGCACATTTGTTGCAGATGGTGGGAGAGTTGGTTGGGCAGAGGCAGGTTTTGGCATTGGTCTGTTCTTCGAAAGGGCTGCCATGAGCCCAGCACTAGCTGTCTTTTAGCACTACGTACTCCCTACTTCTTGTTTACTGAAACACTGCCCTTGAAATAAGGCTTGGTTATTTTTCATATAGATCATATAGATATGTTCTATATATAGATTTTTATCTTGCTTTTCATCCTCATACTATATTCAGTTGTCTCCATAACCACAAGGGGCTTTGGGCAGCACACACTCTTTAGGAAACACAGACAGATAGATATGAGAGAAGAAGGGGGAAAGGAAGCCATAAATAGTTATGAAAAAGTAACAGCTTCTTGCAATGCAGAGAGATAGAGATGCAAAGAAAAGCAGACCAACGAAGAGATAGGTCTACCAAAGACTGTCGCTAAGGCTGCACCATTTTCTGGCTCTTTAATGTGCCAACAGATCTATCCTGCGTTCGCTGTCTCGACTCTATTTGTAGAGAACAATCCGTCACGTTGAATACCACGATCATCGCCTGATCTTGCTGACAGTGGTTTAGCTTAGATGTAACTTTACCAAACAAGCATGTATTCCTATCATGTTTGCTGTGTGGTGCTTTGCTAGCTAGTGAGCATTCCCAGTTGTATGTTATGGAGCTACTAAACCATGACACATATATTCAGTCTCATGATATAAGAACCCAGCCTACATGGCTCACTGTCCACACACTCAGTAGGTTTTATCAAGTTCAGTTAACGTTTGCTAAGGGTTTCCATAGCCTTGTTGTCTTGCTAACCTGCCATAATGGAATCTAAATGGCAGTCGAGGATGCAGTTTTGTAGTGTTTTTCACTGTGTTGGGGTCAAGTCCCTCACTAAAGATGTGATGGAGACTGAGAAAGAGAGGAGAGAGGAGGTGCAGAGAGAAGTGTGTTTTTAACACTCTTCTCAGAACGGTGAGGAGACACGCATGATTGGTTCTGCACCGTTTGACTGTTGTTTTCTCACGTTGTCACTGGCGTGGTGTTCGTATTATGTGCTCAGAGCAAAGCAGGGCTGAGTGGAGCAGAGAGCAGAGCAGCGCCCCTGGCCTAACCCCCTCCACAGACACCTGATTGTGAGAAAAGTGTCTGCTGAGCCCACTGGGCCTCGCAAGTCCACCGCGCTGCTAAGTGCTGGCCAGGCCAGTCTGAAAGGCACAGTGTCCTTGGTCCAGTCAGTCTTTCCATTCTCTCAGTGGCTTTGTCTACACAGCCACAGCCCTGGAAGAGAGAAAAAGCATCAAATTCTACCCATGCCCAAATACTGATAGATGCTGGATGTCTTTTGCTCTGAGTATGTGTTTCTGATGAGGTCCGCAAGGGATACAACTGTTACAGCAGGAGAAAACCCTGATTTGTTCCAGCATTTTATTTTTATTATTTTATTGCTGCAATTGAGTATTGGATTTCTTAACAAAAACACACAGCATTTTTAGCTCTGGGCGATCAGATGTTGGTGTGATGAGGATGTGTTATACAGGTGTGGTATTTAATGTGTAAGACAGAGTCAATAGAATAACTACACAGTGTGTTTTTGTGTGATAACCTATTTATGCTGTCTGAGAGAGAATCTTCTGTCTGCTTTACAGTCACTTTGAAAATAGTATTTCTGGTAGTTCTCCAACTTCAGACAATTTTTTGATATTGACATACATTACTTATATTCCGACCTCTCCAATAAACACCTCCACTCCACAAATTTGCTTTCAGTAGTAATTTGCTGATGGTAGCATTTAAAAATCTGTGAAAGCCTGTCCAAAATTACAAAACAGGATATAAGTATAAAGACCAATAACAGAGATCCAGTCATCTGCTTCCATAGTGTTGTGGGCAACGCTTCTGAACGAGCTCTGCATGTGGTGACATCATGAACCACATCCTCCCGCCTCCTCGGTGGTGCATGTCCCAGCATTGGGCCCCTGTGGTGGGGCTCCTAGAAGCCACAGAGCCCTTGCCACACATGGGCCCCAGCTGGACCACCTCAGGCTGCTCCTCTTACCACTCCTACCACTTTGAGCCCAGCCAGACGCTGGTGTGCTATCAGCAGTCACAGAAATGTATGTCACTGGTGAGAGTCCAGCAGGAGGGGCAGCTATAGGATCAGTAGGACGTTATCTTTTGATGCAAACATATCATCAGAACCGTACTGTATGTAAATCCCCTCCTCTCTCTGAGGAAAGGCTACAATGAATGTCAACGCAAAGGAGAGAAGCTGGGCATCGTATCCTCAACACTGCTTTAAATGTTCTGTGTGTTCTTTGTCTGTTTTTTGTAGTTAAAATGGTTCTCTGTGTATTTTTCCTGCCGCAGAACCCCACACGCTGACATGGAGGGCTTTCTTCGTAGCAGCTATTTACTGAGGTTAGTTTCTTTTTTCAGTTGTTGTTGTAAGGTTGTCGGTCAGGGGGTCATGGGCTTAACTCATCCTTCACGGCTCCTACTCCCGACACAAGTGCACAGACCCCGCAGCCTCGTTGTGGGCGGTAGGGATTTTCTCTCTTTTTTGGGGGCTGGGGGTATGTTGTGAGTGTCAAATGGACACTTCCACCTTTTTCACTTCGTAGTGCTCTTTTCTTAGCCACTGCTTGTACTGATACCAACCACACCCCATAGTCAGAATGAAAGCACTTGCCAATAACCTAACTCACAAAATGCGTAGTGATAACCCTCTTCCCTTCCCCCACATCTCACCCTGCGTACTGTACTCAGGCAAGGCTTTCCGTGTTTGTAACTGCATGCTTTTGTCTGCTCCTTTTTTCTACAGTCGTAGCCTGGGAAGGGGGGGGTTGGGCACAATTTGTGATGTATCGTTTCCTGTTGTGCGTGTTTGTATTTTGACCACAAAAGTCACAAAGAAAAACCTTGAAGCAGTTTCTTTCCTTCTTAATCCTTCCTGTGATAATTATTAAGAATATGTGCTGTCATTACACAGAGGAAGTCAATAAGTGAGTATATTCACCATTGGCTCCTGTTTCCTCTCCTTGTGAGCCACCTTCTCCAGGCTTGAATGTTGCAGCCTAATTAACTGTGTCTCATTAGAAGATACAGCAGTGGCAGCGGCATCTGCCTTTCAAAGCTGCTGTCAGCCATACTTTACTAAAGCTAATGAATCCTCTTTGATTTTTTTCAAAAGGTCATTTATTTGATTAAATTAACTGCAGTTTTTTTCTCTCAGAACTGTTGGAACCCAGACAAATAAAGGACATCATAATGCCATGGATCTAACACAGCTTTAGATCCTATGTTAAAAGGCCGTATTAGGGTTTAGTTCTTAAGTTGACTACTGAGTGTCCTTATTCTCAACAAAGACAGCAATGAAAATGTATTAGGACACTGCCCAGCGCACCAGAATCAGGAGAGATTTGAGAGATGAAATGCTATCTGTGTTGCCCTATCTAGAACAAACACACCAAGCAAACAGAACTATCTTCTGAAACGGAGTGGTGTAACTCCTGGGCCGGCCCGAGGCTGAGGGATCACGCTCAGGCATGTGTTGGATTACTGAGGCCAAGTTTCCTCTGTTCGATACCGCTGGTGCCCTAATACTACAGAGCGGAGGACCGTGTGTGACTCCACCTGTTGAAGGAGCACCGTTCGTGGAGATAACTAGCTCAACAGTGGGTGGAGGGGATCCGGGTAGGCAACACCTCTTAAGCTTTAAGACCCGCAAAATACTTAGAGAGAAGGGAAACAAGGGGACATTTGACAGCTGCATGAGCCGTTTCGTAATATTTTTCTTTTGTTCTCTGTGAAAATCATTACTCTGGTAAATCACTGCGATTACTCTGAGTAAATGCATCATTACAGTTCCTAATCCACATCCTTCTGTCAATGTCTGTTTTAATTAAATGAGAGGTGCCAGTAGAACGATATCACGCACACATGGTGATTGAAGGGTAGAGGCCTCAACAATCAGGCCAAGATTAAAGACAGGCTTTGCCTCAGGGTTTGCCCTTTTGCTTGGCCACCGCCGTTTGTGTCCTGGGGGTGGGTGATGGTATAGTAGACGGACTGTGTTTCAATGTTGCTACATGTAGAACTTCAACATCTTTTCTTAAGCAGCTGAATTGGGTAAAAGGGGGCTATGTTAGTGTAATTATGTCAAAGTATGTCAACAACTCGGCCTTGTGTCTCAGTTTATACATTCACTGTTCTGTTGTACTTTGTCGGAACATGTTATCTATTACACTGTACAGTTTGTACCCCAGCATTGTGGCCCAGAGGTTCCTGCTCTTACAGAACAGCAGGTATTTATGATGGTATATCACATTTGATGTATCAATCACTAACTTATGGCTGGACAGACTGGTCTTTATTTTTCAGTGAGTCATCGTGTTTTATCTCAATTTGACTAATAGCTGTAAAAGTACCAATCAAGATTTTCAGTTTGGAAAATAATGCTTGTTATTAATGTGCACTGACACAGGCAGAGTAATAGTTATTTTGAAAAATACATCAGAGGTGAAGGAAGAACTTTAAACAGGTTAACTTTTTATTATTAATGTAGAGTTGAGCTTTCGTACTGTCTTTGAAAATAATGACAGTCTGTTTAAATCTTGCATGCAGTTTGTCTGCAACAAAATCTTAACAGTGTGCGTGTGTGTGCTTGTTTGCGTGTCTGCACGCCTGTGTGCGTGCATGTGTTTGTGTGTGTCTCAGAGACAGAGAGGCAGATAGAAAGATAGATAGCGGCATCTCCAGTAGTCCCTGGCTAATGCCAGCAGAGAGGACTTCCTCTTACATCTCTGCCATTATTTGATGTAATGAAAGGAGAAAGTGTGTAACACTGAGATTGTTAATTAATTTAGTCTAACAAGATGAAGATAAATTCAACCCACTGAAGGTTGACTAGACAAACGAGCCCACTTTGCATTCAATCTCCCCTCCTGCTCTCCGCTGATCTCCTTTGCCTGACAGTAGAGCACATTTAAAAGGTGTAACATGGTTTTTGGTCAATGCTTTTGGCCTGTTACAAATTTGATTTACTGTGTAACAGATGCCCTGTCTCTTTACATTTCTCCTAAATGTTTGCTACTTCAGATTCTTATAATTTTATGCAACGCGGGTTATATTATTTAACTTTCTTATATTTTAATGGTGTTTTTTCTCTACATTGTGAGGCTGAGAAAAGAGACCCTTTCCCCTTTCTGCCGAGAGAGTTGAGAGAAGCAGAGTTGAGACACGTTAAGCCGCTACTGTAACATTAGCTTGCTGCTTCTCCAAAATTGCTATGCCCCCTAAGATTGGTGTGTGTGACTCCCAGCCTTTCAGCATCTGAATGGCTCCTCTCGAATGCAGCTTGGTAGCTATTTGAGCGATGAGACAGACAAAAAAGAGAAAGAGCATTTTTCTAAAAAGCCAGACAGTTATCTACATCCACACCCCCTTTTAACAAATCAGCAGTCTATCAAGGGCCTTCTTATGTGGACAGTTCTATTCAGGGCCTGCATGGCAGCGCAGACCAATTATTATTGTACCCATTCTCTGTTCCCTTCGTTGTCAAGTCCACAACAATGGGTTGTTGATTGTGTCCACAACACCCGAACAACAACGATGCTCTCTGTTCAGAGGCAGGACTCCTTTTTTTTCGGTCTGATCCCCGATAATGGCCTCATTATTGTTATTCTTAGAACAAGCCTCCGGAGAAGGAATAGTCACTCACGCTACATCATTATTTAGCAGATTTCGATTAGCCTATCACGTCGTCCCTGTACGAATAGAATCATAGCTAATTAAGGCGAGGGAGCAGTGCTCGCGGGGCACTGGTCTCTGACTTAAAAGGTAGCACTTGATAGACCGATAACATGAAGAAAGGTGGTAAAAAGACGGATTAGAGCTGTTGCCCTAGTAACTCCAACTTCCATCTGCGCTGGAACAATGGTCTTGTGTTCCTGCACCACCTTAGCTTGAAAAAATAGAAAGCGAGAAAAAGAGGGTTTTGAAAGGACAAGACCCGTTTTAACAACAAAGTGAAATCCAGGCCTAATAGGCTCTTTGGTGCAAGTTGTTAGGCGAGACCACTGGGGGATAGGGGAGCAAAAAGGTCAGTGTGTAATCCAAGGACAGCCAAGGTCAGCATCCCTCTTCACAATAGCAGTTTGTTTTGTGCCGCTTCCTTGTGTGGAAGCTGCAGTTCACCTAGTCAGTCACACCAACTAGACATATTAAGAGAGAAAAGATGGGAAAGGTCTGGGTTAGGGATGTAAGACGCTTTAGTGAATAAGAGAGAGGAAACATCCTGCCCAGCCAAAACCTACTTGTTCCCTAACTGACTCAAAATAACCTAACTAGATTTATGCCAGAGACTTGCAGAAAAAATAACTTCACCAATTAGAAGGAGCTGTCAGACACAGTTTGGAGTGCCTCCAGCCTTTTCCCATCCCTGTTCCTTGTTCCCCCTGCAACAGGAGTCAGAAACGCACAGCTTCTGTATTGGTTTCTGGCACGTCTTGTCTACATACTGCTCTGATAACGTTCCCTCTTGGATTAGCCCTTTACATAAACCCACCCTCAGAGGTAGTGTATCTAAAGCATGCATACTACTAAAAGGCAAACCTATTTTCACACATTAGGCGTTCACATATTTGCACTAAAACACTCATACTGTACTACAAGAGCGTAGCAGTTTTCTGTTGAAATGGTTCTATAGGAGAGGAGAAAGTAAGGACAAACGGTAAACCGAGAGCTGATGTGTTCGGACCCGGCATCCACCTAAACCACTGCAGAGTTATGATCTATGATCTACAGGCGTATGTGTTTCTCTTTACGTTTTATGTCCCTTATTACAGCTGCAATACGTCTGCTCACATTGAGCTAATTTATGACCCAGGCCAGCTCTGCAGCAGTACGGGTTAATGAATTTGGCATTACTAATTAACTGTTATTGAGGGCGGAATATGAATCTAGAGACTGGAGAGACAGCAAAGCATAGAATGAGCGAGGACCGGATAGGAGGAGGGACAGAGGACTGGCTGGGGTAGATGGGTTCATTTCTCCCTTTTGTGTTTTTTACCACAATGCCATAATGTCCACCAAGTCCTGTTAGGACAACTGTTTTTATTTTTTACAATGACCCAATCAATGCTCTTTGCATTCAGTCCTGATCGCATGTATATCGACAAAGATTGTTGATAGAATTATCCTTATTCGGGCAGATGGCGTTGTGGTGAAAATCAGCGTGTACTCAGTCAGTGTCAGTGCAACACAAGGAGGGCCTATTACAAATCCTCAAAAACAGGTGTCCGTCTTTCAGAGGCTCCATCCTGGACTTACAGAAAGTTTTTCAACAAAACATGCATGTCACATTGACATTTGTCTATATCTGCTTTATTTTGGAGCTTAGTGCCTCATAAAGACTATGAATAGGTGAAGTTAATTATGTAATTTGGAGGTGAATTGAGGTCCTCTGCATCCCTTACAGTGGACGAGGTGTCCTCATACCAAACAATGGGCACGTTATTCAAGCAGAATTTACCAGTTAGTTACCTCACATTTACTTCTCAAAAACAGGAAACAACAGTCAGTCTAACTGGGGCATTCAGGCAGCAACGGCTGACAACTTGGAATAGGGAGCGATTATAGCGACGCCCTCCAGAGAAAGTATAGCAAGTACACCTCCCCTGTCCTCAGGCACTGCACCACTATGCCTTACCTTACGTGCCTATAAGGGGAGCCAGTTAACACTGAACAGATGAACAGTTGGTCAGTTTTACAATCTCTGTTAACATGGCCTCATTCCCTTTTCCCCTATGTTACCCTCGCTCCCATTTCACTCCCTCTCTCTGTTTCTCTGTTTCTTTCTTTCCCTCTCTCTTCAGCCGCAAGTAGCTCTACACTCTACGCATGACCCACTCTCCCTGTGAGCCAAGCCTTTCAATTTAGATTTCAATTATCATGTTAGTTTTGTCATTAGACTTCTGTCCTCCAGGAATCAGACCTCTCTGCTCCTCTCTTTTCCCCTCTTCCCCTGCAATCAGATCCCATCTGATGAATTGCGCATATAATTACTGAAGTTATTGAATATTCAGATCGCAGCTTACACTTGGTGGGCTGTTCATAATGCATTAACTCCAACTATATGAAACAAGGGTCTCTGGTAAAGAGCCACTCCAGTAACGAGAGAGGGCCAGTGTACGCCATTAGTCAGGGATAATAGCTGTTACTAAGGGGGAAACTCCATTAAAAACCGCACAGGCACAATATGATCTGCCTTGTTTCTGTTTGCGTGCTTGTGTGTGTACGTGTGAATGCATATATGTGCACCAGGCTGATGCCATAAAGGATGCAGCTGTTGGACTCTAGGCTGCTTCACTTCACTGTTGAGGCAGCGAGCACAGCAAAGCCAAGCACAGCCAGGGCTCCCGTTCTTCCACTGCCTGGAGGAGCTCTTTTTACTGGCCAGCCATGCCAACACACAGACACACACAGCCAGGGTGTTTATGAATCATTCAACATGATGTATTTTCCCTGGGCGTTGCAGGCCTATAGTCTTACTGTATGTGACTCCCATGGTCTCACGCCCTGCCCTTCTGTGAGGCAATCCCCCAATGGAGTGGAGAGGCAACCACTGCTCAGGGCCAGACTGGCTGCCACAGTGGAAATGGGAAGTGGAACTATTTCAGAAAAAGCTTTTAGAAATGCCTCCACTGAAAACACTGCTTTGAGAAGTTATTGAGTCTGGTACAGATGGCTCTAACCCACAACACATATTTCCATCTCTTCCCACTATTATGCAATATAACTTTCTGCCGGCATTGTTAGATGTACAAAGTCTGTAATGTGGGTCTTTTTGCAACACACATGACGCAGGTAGTCAGACAGACAAAAAGAGACATACATGTAGACAGAGACTCTGATCCCTGCTGAGCATAGTTAAGTGATAGGCCTGCCTCGCATGTCTCTACTTAAGTCATTATACAAGATTAGCTAACTTTCTCCTTAGACTTTCATTTGTTTTTAACATTAGGCTCAAGGCAAATTTGTTCTGGTTCAGTATTTGGTTCCTGTTGTCTTTAATTCAGAGATGCATTCCTAAAACACACTGCCCCCCCTAATTTGACTTGTCTGCTATAGCTGACATTAATAGCTATCTGGACTGTCCCTGAACTGACTGGCTGACTGGTTGACCAACTGACAGGTTGGATGATTGGCTGACTGGTTGACCAAATGGTTGACTGACCATTTAATTGGTTGACTGACCTGTTAACCATTTAACTAACTGACTGGCTGACTAATACTCACACTAATGAGAACATTAACATGTTACAATATAGGATCTGGGGGATTCTCTCCCACACAGCAAATTTAAACACAAACCCACATGCACAAAGTGCGCACAAATGTTAATATATGTATATTCACAAACATGTAGCAACACATTCTGCATCTACAAATACCTGTACTATTACTGTCTTGGATAGCCTACATGTATTTCTCCTGACATGCTGGCTTCTTACTGTACTCTCCTTCTGTTGTAGTGGCTCAAATGGCTGCCCTTTAAATATTTAACCTTACAAATTCTCTCAGCTCTGTTCACTGTCAAGCTGACTGAACCCATAGGTCTCAATAAAACCCATCACAGACAATATGCACTAATGCTGCCCAATCCAATTTATTCATTATTTCAAAATGGCAGCCTCAATCATGAATATTACAGACCATACAAACACATTTCCTCATCATGTGTTACGTATTTTATTTTATATTATCGGTGGAATGGCCCACTTATTTCAAATTAGTATACGGTATATATATATATATATACCGTATATATATATTTATATTTATTAAGTCAACTTAAATAGTGTACCCATATTGTGTTTCCATGTTTTTAAGTGTGTCACCACAAAGTATATGAACATGATTAATGAGCTTTACTAAAATATTCAATTCCTAATTTGTCTTGTTTGTGGTCTGCAGGCTTGCTCATTATTACTACTGTGAGAAACCTGTGAGAAATGGTGACCTCCATTTTTACTTCTCTCACAAGAACATTTTAGATTTTTTTTTATTCAGGTGGGGACCCTAGACATTAATCTCATTCCAAATCTAATTTACCCTAACCCTAACCTTTAACCCAGGGGACGTAAAAAATGCCTGACTTTTGTCGTAATAGATTTTGCTTGTGAGTTATTAAAATATGTATGCATATAATATTATTCCTAAATACCTTTAATCTACTAAACACATGTTTAGTAGATTCATTTATCTACTAAACATGTGTCATCAGAAAAATAAAGGACACAAACATGTTTGCTTTTACTTAGGTATTGTAAAATGCATATTGAACCAACTTGTATGTAAATGGAACAAAATAAATGTATTATTGAATTTACTCTAGTCATTGACCAACACAATAAAGTGCCATTCAAGTTGTGGTCTTGTCCACAGCAAAAGAGAGAGGTGTCATGGCTGAGACCATGGTAGTGTTCATATATGTTTCTCTGTCATGGCTGAGACCGTGGTAGTGTTCATATCTGTTTCTCTGTCATGGCTGAGACCGTGGTAGTGTTCATATCTGTTTCTCTGTCATGGCTGAGACCGTGGTAGTGTTCATATCTGTTTCTCTGTCATGGCTGAGACCGTGGTAGTGTTCATATCTGTTTCTCTGTCATGGCTGAGACCGTGGTAGTGTTCATATCTGTTTCTCTGTCATGTCTGTCTCTAAGATTTGTTTAGTTCACTGACTGGTGGCCATTGTAGTTGGTTCCATGTACAGTATGTTTACACCAACCGTTAACTTAATATGAGGTCAAGGAGATTAAATATGTGTAATTGGCTTAAAGGCTTAGATATCATTGTAGTGGCTCACTAACACAGGCAGACAGACAGACGCACACACACACACCCACCCACACACACACACACACACATACATGATATACAGTACATACTGGGAATTTATTGGATTATGTTTTTGTGTATTGGGACTTTTAGTTTGTTAAAATCACACTTTTATTTTCCAAAAACAAATGAACCAGTTCTATTTTTGTAAACAATCAGCACTACAAATATTGAAGTTAGTTTGATCCAGATGAATCAGACTTTTACCAATCTCTTTTATGACATACCTTGATGTTATGCATTTGATCTTTAACACTATACCCACTACCACTATCAGAAAACAGTTCATGTGATATGGATGAAAATACTATACATTTTCAAAATGTAGTTACTTCAAAACTAAATATACACATACATTTAATTTCAAATGTTGATTTTATAATTAATATCACAATTACTATTTTTCAACCAAACACAATTCAATATTTCTTTTGCAATCCTGTAAGTAACTCAGTGTCATGGCAATATTATAATCTTACATATACCAGTATTTATTAAACATTAAAGTAAGTAAAACATTCATGGACACATTTTGAGGATAATCTAGTTCTACATTTGTTCATATCCAAACACATCAATTGTGTATGTTCAAGATACCATGCAATGGTTGCATGTGTGGAGAGCTTGGGAATTACTACAGTAATCTATGCAGAGTCTCAAACAACTATATTTGGAAGCACAAGACTGAATTCAGACTGGAGGCAAATGAAACACTCCTGGTTAGGTGATGTGCTGGTGGTTGTGGTAGAAGACTTCGAAAAGAGAAGCTAAATCTGCACGTTCGAGGGTCTTCAATGCCCAAAACTTAGCCCAACTAACATTTCAACAGCCAAGCTGTCATCAGTAGGATGTGATGACATATTTAGACGACAACGTAACAAAAAATCTGATCCTGTTTTCACTTTGGAATTTGGTTTTGTTTGCGTCGCAAGGGCATAATACTAAAATGTTGATCTGCCCAGTGGGCAGTGGCGAACAGACTCCCACCTGGCGGGACTGACCTGTTAGAAGAGAAACAGCTGTAGGGCATGGGTTTGGAGCGTGGCACGGACTCTGCGTTTTCACCTCCCACCTAACTGATATGTTGCAACCGACAGACGACCTTTGTCAGGTCCAAGCTATTGTTTGCAGATTGGTTGCACACTCCACAGGCTGTGAAAGACACATCTGCTACCTTAAGCCTAGCTAGAAGAGGAGGGGGCAGAAGGATAAGGGGCCTGGGTGGGGTCGGGGGCGAGGGTGAGGGCAGGGGGCAGCAGAGTGCAGGGTGTTGGGAGGTGGGGGTCTGCCGCTTGCTTATCCACTCATACAGCTCAGCTAGACAATCGCTTATCAAATATTTGTCTGGCCTTCACCAGTTATTTGCCTTTTTACTGTTTGCTGTGCTTATATAAAGAAGAATGTAACTGTTTTCAGTTCGATGCTAGATGATTCCTCATCCTGAATGTATTATATGGGCTAACACAAACCGGTATCCATGGTTCAGCTTTTTTTAAAAGCAATTTCAGACGTTAGTCACCGCAAATGAAAAATCTATGGAAGTGACACGTAAGCTTGTAAAAAAAGACACAATATTTAACTTGTTCCGTGTTACTTAAGGCGATTTGGGCATGTAAAAGAAAGGCTCATTAACCAACATTACCACAGTTTTTTGTGAGTGGTGGCAAAATGTATTTGAAGTTTGTAATGGCTGTTAAAAGAAGAACTCTCTTTACTTAATTCTGAATGAACCAGGCAGTACTTTTAAAGAACATTGCTCTGTTTTCTTTTTGTTGCATAACATCGCATTTCAGATATTTTTTAATTATAACTCAATTTCTTTCTTTTTCTGTCCCTCTCTCTCACTTGCTCTCTCTCTTTCTCCCTCTCTTTCGCAGTGTTTGTGAATGTTGACATTTCAGTGCATTTTGCCCGCAAGTTTTCCTTTTAAAGTACTAGCTAGTCTTTTAAACATTTGTTTGTAAGATATATTTGGTGGGGTAATAATACATGCAGACTACTACATTTCTCTGCTAATTGCCATGGCCCAGCTGGACACACCAGATTGCAATTTTAATGATTTTCCCCCAAAAAAGTAAAGTCTTGTGAGGAACTGCAACTTTGCATCATTAATGTGGCCATTCACAGTAGGGATTGTTGTTTGATAATAAAGCAGTGTAAATGTGTGAAATGTTGAGGCTGTCTTTTAGACTGAAACCCCTAAACCCGGATATAAAAAAAGAGATTTGTTTAATATGTTTTTGATTGATTCAGTGATTGAGATCTAAAGGGTGGTCGTAAACGTGCTCAGACAAAGGGCCTCTTTGTGCAGAGCAAGGCTGTCTGAAATGGAGGAGTAGTTTGAGATTACCAGATTATTTCCTACCGGCCCAGTGAGTGAGCCTCAGCCACAATGGACTGAGTCTGAGTCTGAGTCGTGCTGCGCTGAGCATAATGACTGTGGTATCACAGAACCACAACAGAGCCGGGGAGCCAGGGCAGAGGCTGCCTGAGAGCTTGTCTGAGAGGCTGCCTGAGAACCTGGGGGACGTGGCCACAGGCCAGACACAGACCCAAACCCCTGTGCAAACTTGTGGCTTTTTTAAGAAAGCAATTTAGTTAATGATTTCATTCTGAAAGGCTGTCATGATGTATGCGTTGTCTGCGCCTGCCAGGAAAGAAGCGAAACCTTTCCCACCGAGGTGTTAGTCTATATGACAGCCTCAGACTACCTGACACTAGAGGCCCGGAGCTTTGATGGAGATAGTGCTATTCAGAGGGGAACACAGCTCCACTTTCAGAAGCCTAGTCAAAACCTACTCACTGCCAGTTTAGAAATGTTTTACTTTTTCTTAGGTAATAGACTGAAGGGAGTTTACCATTTGTGGTTGGATTTATATTTTGACAGTGGCCCTTCTTTTTATCTTGCCTCTAGACAAATAGATGAATGCAGCGAGAGTTGGAGCGTAGTATGAGTGGTGAGACACATGGTTAACAGCCCACTGGTGAGACATTTTCTGTATCAGTCAGCGACTAATCCAGTACAGCGCCTGTTCTCCCGGTCTGGATATACTGCAAATGTTTCCCTTCAACCATGTCTGTCAGCTCCCTGATTTTATTAGGCTATGTTTCACATTCAGTTATAGTGGTTTTCTCTGTGCAGCTCTGTGAGTGAAACCATCTTAGCATTGCTAAAACAGGGGCTGTACATGTCCTCTGTGAACCAAATTTCTGGGCAATTACTCAGATCGCTGGCAAGGGTTTCTGGTTTGACTCATCAGATCTTGTTTCCCCTTTTTTTCTGTGGCCTGTCCATCAACAGGCTAACTTTTAACCATGTATCTCCAAACAGAGCTGGATGCCAGGCCTTCATTTAGCCACTCACTTTTATTCTGCCTTCCCGTCCAACCTGTCACAGCGCTACACACTGTTGACCATGCATTCTATTCAACAAGGGCAAATGAATTGGTCTCAGTGGTTTGAATCGGCAATCAATGTCAGTTTTCTAACATAATAAGGCTTAATCATAAATCTGTGAGGTGTGGTCCTCCTGAGGTAGAGCAAATGAACTACCTCTGTTTTGATTTTCCCGATGACGTGTCACATGAAATGCTACCACTCTTAGAGAATGTCCCTCCGTGAGTTCCTTACCCTCCCCATCAGTCACTGACTCAGAGAAAAGGAAAGGCAGTAAGAAACAATCTAGTCGTCGAAAAAGTGGCCGAATGTTTTAGGATTTTTTTTTGCGCGTCCAATTAATTCTTTCACTTCGTGAGTGAATGGATGAACAAATCATTGATAAAGACTTAGGGGTGGAACTAACTGTAATAAGCTGTTGTCCACCCAATTCCAAGTAAAGAGACTCTTAATCAAAGCAATGTTGAAGGTAACCTCCCACCCACACACATGCACACACACCCTCTTAAAGAAATCTATTTATGAAATGAAAGGGAACAAAACTGCTATTCTTTTCATTAGATGATGCACATTTTCCAATTAGGTCGACCAGCATGGGCAAAGCTTCCTATTTCTGGAAAAGAAAGGATTTAGGATAGTCGTAGAGACAGCGGGCCACTGTGTTACAACATTCCAGATGTCCAAACAGCAGTTGTACCAACCAAACTTTTCTTGGCAATGTCTGCCAGTGATGACCTCATAAGGCGCAGGCCATAGACTTAGCACACAGTTCTCCTGCCATGCAGCAGAATATCCCCCCTCGTTCTTTCATAATCCGTTCAGTGTCTCCAGTGTCCGTCTCTTTTCCTGTTCCCCTGCAAAACGACTCCTTCATAATTAGCCGTTGTTCCTGCTCTTTTGGCACTGCTCTCTGTTTTTTCAGGGCCCCCTTTTCTTTTCAACCTTCTCATCTCTCCTCCCTCCTCTGTCCCCTCTATACTCATTGTGGATGTATCAAAAACGTGTAAAGCCTGGCAGCCATCGCCACAGCTCTGCACAGTGGGCTTTGAGAGATGTTATACTTATTTTGATGAATCTTTACTTTTTGCTGTAAACAAGTGCATAGAAGAAGATATCTTTCTAAATGACAAGAAAGGACCTCAGGCCTAAATAGCACCGTGCTGACGTTTACTGAAAGTGAACCCCCACTTTAGTTCAACTGTCACAGTTGCTTTTCTTTCCGCCAACAATGCTTGATTGTTTCCTTGAAAAATGTAGGTTTCACTGACAGGAGTATTCTGTATTATTATGTTCCTGCCAAATTCCAATCTCTGTTTTCCTTCCCCTGCACTCACAAAGGGCTCATAACTTAATGTCAACTGTGCGGCCAGCCACAAAGCTCCACTGTTGCTCAGCAAATAGCCTGTTGGTTGATGGCTTGACTGGCTGTAAAGTTTGCTTAACTGCAGTGACAGAAGGCACATCCGTAGAAAGAGGGAGAGAACAACAAGTGTCTTTTCTTGTCTCTTAGTCTTTAGCGTTGTCAGGCTGCTGCCAGAACGATAGAGCAGTAGTGCTGAAGTGGAGCAGGAGTGCTTGTATCGGTGCTTCAGCCTGTTTTCTGTTCCTATATGTTCTGTTGTCTGCCCGTCTTGCTTTGAACTTCTACTTTGCAGACTTCTTCTCAGGCAGGGAAATGTGGACCACATGGGAATAGCATCGCACTGGACTGTCAGCAAGTGCGTGTGTGTGTTTGTGTGTGTGTGTGTGTGTGTGTGTGTGGTAGACAAAGTGTGCGAGTGTGTCCGTGTTAGACAAAAGAGAGTTTGTGTGTACCCGTCCTGGCGAAATGAAGAGGTGTTACACCATCCAGCGCTGGCGTTGTGTTTCTTGGACCGAGAGGCAGAGGAGGGCTAGCGGCCGAGGGGGAGACCAGAGACTCAATGTGTGAGTGTGTGCTCCTTGACCCTCACGGGGGGGCAGACCGACCTGTCAGACAGACAGACTGACACAGACAGAGACACTTTAGTGCTCACACCTGCATAAGGCTCTGCCATCAGGCTCTCTAGTGCCTCGCGTGGGGGGGCCAGGACACCAACTGGGCTGTCAAACTAATCCAGCTGCACAAGTGTTTAAAGTGAGACGCATGACCGCTCCTCAAACAGGATATTATTGCAAATAATTTACTGTGCAAAGTAATTATCGATGCTCTGCTCAATATCTAAAGTGTGCACTTGAGGAGGCTTGCTTAATTTGCTCTGGGTGGTGTCTCTTTTGAGTGTGGGTTTTAGCAGCAGTAAATACGACAGTTTCTAGTAGAAAAAGCATTGACAAAGAGTGAAGTGGGGTTGAAGTGGTTGTGTAATTGAGTTGACTTTCTGAAGGGGGAAGGTCAACATTTATAGAGGAACAATTTAAACAAATTCATTTGGACAACTCACTCCAGCTACCTAGTTAGAGGATCTGTATCTCCCCAAGCCGTTTGCCGTATTTGAATAACATTATCCATCGTTTCTTTGTCCACTTTTTAGTCCCTTGATACATGTTGCTGTTATGGTCTGAAATACGTATCATAAATTAGATTTGTGATATTACCTTTTTGTTTAGAAGTGTAACTTTGATTTATTTTCCTTAAAAAGGATATATTCTCTACCAGAGTCATTCATTCGTAGATTGAATAAATATACTGTGATATAGGCTCGATTGAAAATATATCAATCAGGGACAGACTAATGTATTTCTTATAAATCCACATTTCATCATAGATTAGTTTACGCTCAAATATTCGAAACATGTTAAAATGGAGGAAGTCGAGTTCCTCTCCATTGATTTTTCATTTACTGGGTCTCGTAGGTGGTTTTAGCTGCGTGCGTGTGTCCGTGTCTGTGTGCATTCATGCGTGCGTTCATGTGAGTATGAGCGCTTCATATAAAGAGATAGAAAGAAAAAGGTAGAGACTAGGGGTTTTTTGGTGTGTGATTATGTCTGGTGAGCCAGCTTCATCTGAGACACTGCACAATGGAAGGTGATAATTTAATTGTGCTAAACGGCGGTGAATGTGTCAGTAATTTTCCAGCTGGGAGCTGTCAGGTAGTAATATCTCATTATGCCAGGTGACGACCCTGTGGATCCTTGCTATGTCACCTGGGACAACGGGGGAGAAAATGAGGGTTTCTCTCTGACAGAGGTAGAACAAATTGATACTTTTCTGTTTCCACCACCTAGTGTCCAAATGAATACAGAAACATGTTTGTCTCTGTTGGTTTCTCTGTCTCATTCTGTCTCTGTTTATCTCACTCTGTCTGTCTGGCTCTTTCTTTCCCATTCTCTGTCTGTCTCTTCCGCTTTCTCCTTCAAAGCATCAATACTTGCACTTCTGTGAAATCAATATACATTACAGTTCCACCTTTGTATCATTTTTGAAGTTCTCTGTCTTTGAGAGAAAATCTTACAGATGTCTTATATTTCCCTTTGTAGGTTGTACATAATAACTTCAATAAATAGAGATTACAGAAAGGCCTTTCAGTCTTCAAATTAGTTTGATGTTTAAAATATTTACTTCATAGTCTGTAGATTGTTAAAACTAAGTGAAATGCTGAACCTTGTGTGAGCTCTTTCTCTTTCCCGCTGAATTGATGTGAGTGAAAGCAATGTGTGTGCGGGCTTGTATGCGTGTGTTCATCTGCGCGCCGTTACCCATGGAAACTTGAAGCTCTGTCACAAAGCGGCTTTTGCCATATCCAGCTTTCCCATCGTTATGTCCTCAAACAATGGCCCTCTTGTTTTAACTACTTACTTGATTATTTATATCAAATTGTTTTGGGATGGTGGTGTCTGAGGGAACAGGGGCAAATATTTTCCTCCTGAAGTGAGCTGTGATTATGGCTGAGGGTGAGGGGTGAGGTGGGCAAGGCAGACTAGGGGTGACAGAGTAAGGGGGGCTGAGGGTGGACGATGTAGGCCTGGTGTTGAGTTACTTATCACCATTGTCTATAAAAGGTCAGCAGAGTAAAGGAGACAGCGGGCTGGAAGTCAGAGCTTGTTACCATAGAGGAAATGGGATAGCCACAGACACATGGCCCCAGTCATAAGACCTAGGCTCTTCTGATGCTAACCAATTAAACAGAGGTTGTTGCGTGATGAAACATTATCAGTGGCAACAATCCATGACTCAAAGCATTCCAGGCCATATGAGCTGCAGCTCGGAGGACGGACCTCTTAATCCTTTAAATGTGTACAATATTGTCGGCTATATATAGACCCTTTTTTCTCTTTCAGCTTTTTTCTGCCAAGTCACTGGGGGCTTTCAGTGGGAGAAGACGGGCAGCATTTCGTTCACTTATTGATTAGTTTGGTTTGTTAGCTGTCCATTGTTATTGTGTAATCAACCATGAGGGGAGATGGCTTGTCAAGAATACAAGAGTGAGGGGCCTCTTCAGGGTGCTCTGTTCTCACTGTTTAATATGCACATATTGGCCTAATGTAGAGAAACATATTCAATTATTGATACAAGTAAAGGAATTGCAGTAGTCTTTTTATGAACTTCTTATTGAATGTGATAACATACAGCCACATTGCATGTTAGTTCAGTTGCCATCTGGCTTGTTTTAAAACCAAGAGTGTTTTATTCTTTAATTCAACCAATTCAGCAATTGAACCCACACATGTTTTGCTATTATATTCCAGCATTGTTTCCTTTGGACGTTTTCTGTGACTTAGTGCAATATCTCTCCCTTCTACGATGCCATCTGGTATTGTATAAGGCCTATGAGAGGTTGGGGGGTGTAGGGCACTCTTCAGCTGAGCGCAGCCCTCCCAGCTCTGCTAATACATTATTAACTCCCACTGACAAATACTGTTACAGAGCCTGCCACAGATCTGTTGCATTTCCTAACAAGATTGCTGTAGACACATGTTACAGGAGGATGGAGTCAGCCATGTTCACTCTCTCTCTCTCACGCCTCAGCAGTTTGACTGATGGCTGGAGACCAGAGTAAAAGTGCCTGAGAGACTGAATATTTTAGTGGTAAAATAATACCACTTGATTTACTGTGTAATACAAAAGAAGTGCTTTGTTTCAGTCTCGCACTCCATTGAGGACAGGAGCTTGTTGTGCTGGAGGCCCGGGCTTTTTGAATGCATAAATAAAAAATGTGTGGGAATCTCCTAACTCAAGTCCCCCTTTCTCTCTTCAAACCTCTCTCTCTCCCTGCTCACCGTCTCTCTCAACATGCAAGCTCTGAACTTTGCTCTGAATTTAGATTTTCAATTAACACTCAATTTAATTTCAAGATCATTTTCGGGTTGCTAAAATTACAGGAAACAGTTCGTTGGCTGATTGAAATGTAGGGCCGGGTCTCTAACGAAAATAATAGACAGCACAGGCAGGTCTAGTGCGAGGCTCCCCGCGCCATCCTACCTGACAGACTGGCTGTGTTGTCACAGCTGCTGGAGCCTGGGTGATTAACGTGGCCTGCTATTGTCCAGTTCTCCCCTAACCTCCAGCAAAAATGCTAATCTATGACTGTGTGTGTGTCTGCTTGTGTCTTTGTGTGTGTGTGTGCCAGTCTCTCTCTGTGTGTGTGTGTGTGTGTGTCAGTGTGAATGTGTGTGTGCACCTGTCTGCTAGACTTGAATGGTCTAATGCGTATATATGTTTTTAACACTGTCTATAATGCCCTGTGAAATAGAGTAATGTGCTGGCTCTGAACTCAATTAATAAGTTGTATTTAACAATTCATACTGAGAGTGCCGGTCTGCTCGGCTGTTCAGCGAAGTGTGTAAAAAGAAGGCTTGCCTTCAAATGAACTAGTCATTCTGTAGCGGAGCTGAGGCTGCTGATCGGGCCTGACAGCGACATGCGATGTGCACAGTCCTCAAGTACGGGTGTGTGGGCACACGATGGCACGTGAGCAGATTTATTCTCAGCCCAAACTGTGTGTTAATCTCTCCCTGTGTCAAATTTGTTTTGATCCCTGTGTGAACCCCATGCTGTAAACTTGGCTTAGTCTGGGGAGGTACGGTAGAGTTGGCAGAGCCGGGAGTTAGCTGGCTCCATTACCTAGCTTCTACTTTCTCTGTCTGTCTGTCTGTTTATTTGTTTGCCTGTCTGCTTGCCTGCCTGTCTGTCTGTCTGTCTGCATGTCTGTCTTTCGGTACAAGGACACTATCACGCCACAGCACTTGACCTAGAATAGCCAGATCTCTGCTCTTTCCTCCAGCCTATTGCCTAGCTAATGGGATTGCTAAACTTCAGTCACATTGACCCTGTGCAGAAGAGCAGGATGATTCACATATGAATCAAGAGGGAAATATCCGCTACCCTTCTTCAAATCCTGAACTCCACTCTTCGCCTACCTCTCGCTCCCCCTCTCCTTTTCTCCTCCCTACCTCCCCCGTCTTCCCTATTCTGCCCTGCCTCCCCTGTCTCCCTTTCTCCTCCCTCCCTCTCCCTGGCATAAAATATGCTACAGCAGAGATTGGACTTAGATTTGAGTCTGACATGCTGTTTTTATTGTTAAATACCCAGCAGCTTAGATAAAGAGGCAGACCAGGGGCTCAGGGAATAGAGGATTAACAGGGAATAAGAACAGGCTCATCTTCCCTACTTCAGATTAGTATGAATAACATATCATTCAGTTAATAATACCAATGGCATTATTTAATTTGCTGGCACAGTATTCATATAATTTATTGTTGGATGAGCCTGTTGGATGAGGGTGGTCTCATTCATTGTTAGAACAATGCAGATTTAGCAGTAAAATGATATGTGGGAATGGTAGGCTACCATTAGGAAAGCTCCCAAAAATGCAGAAAACGCTGTTTAAATTGGAATTACCCTTAATTTATTTTGCACCTGATATGTCAAGTGCACTCATCACTGTAATATTCATGAAAGCATGTGACAGGTTTTTATTTCTTGCCAGGATCTGATTTACAAGCTGATTAAATAGGCAACATTTGCCTGGAGAAATAGTGTAGCACTGCAAAGTTAATCATTTGCTAATTTGAAGAGTGGGAGTAAAAAGGATGCCGTTTGGGTTGGTGTTGCGTTTGGTGGCAGAATCAACTGTTTCTATCAACTGTTGAATCGAATCATCTCCACTAGGCCAGAATATCATGATAAGACATCTCAATTTTGGACTCAGGTCCAAAGCGGTTTTCAGGGCATCAGCAGGTGTGATCCCATATAAGACCGCTATAAGATCCAGAAAAACTGTTGTAAACCGTATTTGTCAATGGGATATATGTTGACATGGGCAATTTTGTTGTAATGAAGCTGTCACACGTTTGACCATGTTACTCTGGCACTTTATGACCTCCTTGTCATCCTTTTCTCCCTCAATCACAGCAGAATAATGTCTTCCAAGCAAGCCACCTCTCCGTTTGCCTCCGTCGCTGATGGGGAGGAAGCTATGAGTCAAGATCACCTGTCCTGGGAGAAGGAAGAGAGTGCTGAGGCCCACGGGACACCCCAGCTACCGCTACACAGCCTGCTCCATAGCAAAGGCTCCATGGGCCAACTGCAGCCCCTTAGCAGCGTCCCAGCAGAGAGCGACTGGGATGGCATGGTGTCGGCCCAGCAGCGCATGGTGAGAGCCAAGACCTTGTACACCAGGGGTGTCAAACCGGTTCCACTGCAGGTTTATGATGGTTCCCAGGTCAGACCTAAACAACCAGGCGAGGGTGGAAACTAACCAATTAGTGAGCTAATTAATCAATCAAGTACGAGGTGAGAGCAAAAACCCGCAGACACTTGGCCCTCCGTGGAACCGGTTTGACACCCCTGTTGTACACCAACAGCCTGGTTGACCAGCTGACTAGCAAACATTACATCTGTGACAACTCAAGTACACTGGCTGGGAGAATATTATTAATGCTCCCTGTAGGATTGGGCAATCATTCGGTTAGGAATCCCACAGGAGGGTCATATTTGTTATCAGTGTACGTCCCCCCCGATGTATTTGATATAGGCAGCGTAACAACCTTGCTGATACAGTTTCCTCTGTCTACACTGGAACGTCAGTGTGTGATTCACCGTTTACTGGAGACGTCCGGGTTCCGGGGTCGCTGTGCTGTTCTGTCTGTCCTCCAGCATTGCACTGGCGGGGTTGAGTCTAGACAGTATGCTGTTTTTTCCATTGGTGACCACTATCAGAGAGACCAATTAGGATTTCCACCACTGTCTGGCCTCTGAATGTGAGTTTGCTTGAAACATACACACGCCCCCCCCCCACACACACAGACGCACGCACGCACACCCGCACACACACACACACATGCATGCCTTCACAGATTTAGTCACTGTGCCCCAGCAGAGAGGAATTTCCCCCACAAGGACACGGTCACAACAGAGCCCTGGACAGTTTCAATGAAGACTTAATACTGAATGCGTTTTGCCAAGTGCTTGTCTTTGAAGTCTAAGCCCTCACAAGTGTCTTGAGATCCTTCTCAAAGAAGAGAACAACGTATTGAGTTTCATTTTAACATCACACGAAGATTTGATGAACTATAAATAGGAGACAATAAGACAGTTGAGCAAAGTCTCTGAGAGGGTATCTGTTCTAGAGGGCCTACCCAGGCACATCAGCCCCCCCAAGCCCCTGGCCCCCAGCTCCCTGGCCCCCAGCCGCCTGACTCCTCTTACTGGAGGATCTCTTTAGACCAGGATGCTCTTGGGACTCTGATACAGTACAAGCTCAACAGCCACTCATTGTTCCAGGCTTGAAAATATGAACTCCATGTACCAAGCCGCTCGCTCCTCTTCTCAGCCAAGGGTACTGTCTTTAATACTGTGAAGCCTCAGGGATCCTGGGACTCTTAGATAGGCCAAACAATCAACTCCAAGCTATTATTAGGCTGAACAGGCCCAGTGATATCAACAGTAAGTTCAGTGCACAGCATTCCAGCTTAGACTCAACGCCACATTAAACCAGATTTCGACAGAACAGAAGGTTGTTTATGCTTCTTCATTTTGTCATTAAAGAAACATCTCCCACAATATGTGTTGTTGTGTACATCTGCAGCAGGCTCCAGACAATCTGGGCCTAAGTATGGAGCTACTTTGATGTGTGCAAAGGAGAGAAGAGCAGAGGCACTTGTGGGCTGTAGCCAGGGAGGCAGGTGGTTGTTTGAGACAGACGGGCCTGCACTAAAGAGACCCAGAGGGGCTCTGAAGTAGCCTTCCAGTGGCCTGCCCCTCCACACTGCAGTGGCTGCTGGGAGAGAGTTTCTGCCCCCCGCCTCTCTGCCAACCCCCGTCCCACCCCCAGGCCCTTTGTCCCAGCCTGTTTTGTATGGATGCTGGGCAGTCTGGAGACACTGTTCTAGCCGTCCAGTATGTAAATGATAGACAGGAGTTTGCTCAGGTGGTCCGCTCTAGTGTCAGGCTCTAATTGGATCACAGGACAGTTAGTGATGAAGGTGTAATTCGAAAAGGATTTGGTAGATTATTTTGTGCATTGTCTCTTACTCACTGCAATCACCAAACGGCCCCTTGAGAGAATGAAAGGAACCTTATGAAATGTTCTGGTCATTGTATCTGCTTGCAGTTTGCATCATTTGACATCCTATTCAGTTTATTATTAGTAAATGTCATGTTCTTTTTCAGATTCTGAACAAATTAAGTTTGTTGTAATACAAAGTAAAAGCCAAATATAATATACGATCTCAGTTGTCACACTGAATCCTTGTTAAAAAAATGTTACAATTATTTTCCTAGAAAACCGCTATAAAAGCATAATATTGGGCTGGTTCATTATTTTCATTGAACTGACAGGCAGCACTAATATAGTGAACCACAGCACGCCCATGGTGAATTTAAAAGTTGCATCAAACCTGAAAACTACCTGGTGATAGTTTCCACTGTGGAGTTTCCAAACCATCAGGTGGATGGTGGTTGTTGGATGTGAGTTCATACTGAGGAGCGACAAAGAGGGTTAGAGCATGAAACCATGGCAGAACGCAAGGATGGTTCTAAAAACAGGTAGCACACATTAGTGCCCCCGCATCATTGTCCCAACACATCTGGCTGTGGTTCTGGGCGGACATGGTCTTCCCTGCGCGACTATTATGTTTTACCATTAAATGGTTTAACATTGACAAATTCAAAAAGTGAAGTGTTCGAGATCCAGTCGGCTCAAGTTGACTCGGTACAGATGGTGCCTGTGAGAGGGTGTGTGAGACGGGTGGAGGGAGCGATAAAGAGAAGGAGAAGGAGGGAGAAAGGCAGACGGCGAGAAGGCTGAAATTGTTGCCTTTGCTGATTACCTGACTGCACTGCTGTGCCATACGTCTGTGTGGGCTGTGCCCTGAATCTGCGCCAACTGATTAACCCAGCACTGCTCCATTCCCCACAAGCACCCTCTACTGGCCCTGGCACGGCACCCACCTCCTCCGCATAATCAGCCCCACCCTGCCTGCCATTGGTTGGAGTGCAGACGGGACTGTGTCATCTTGGGCCCTGGTACTGAACCCGACCGCCCTCGGACTCCGCTGGATGTCTAAGAATAGTCCTGTTGGAATGAGAGATGGTAAAAAGGAATGTTGACATTCCTGCGTTCCTCCAAGTCGGTTGTGAATATCAGCTATTTGACATCAGCAGAACGGCTTCTTCTTGTGTGCGTGTTCAGTGTGTCGCTTTGGGGTTATTGGCCAGGATGTGTGTTGTGTCATGTTGAAGGTGGTGTGTCGTAATCGACCGGGGTTGTGTGTGTGTTAAAGGTTTCGTGTTAGGGCTATAGGCCAGGATTTGTGTTCGTGTTCTGGGTAGTGCGTTTTGTTGAGGTGATAGGTACAGCCAGGCACTTTCTTACATTACTCAGATCAGAGGTAAAACCACACAACGGTAGAAAGGGTACATTTCTTGACAGCAGAGTTAAGTTCTATCTTCTTATTTTCTGCAAGCCATAATTAAACTTGTGTCTGAGCAGCTATGTCCCATGTCACCGCCCCCTCAATCTCTCCCTTTCTCTCTTTGTTTCTGTCTTTCTTTCCCACTTTCTCTCTGTCTCTCCTTTTCATACTTTCTTTCTCTCTGTCTTTCAATATCCTCTATTCTTTCTTTCTGTCTCCAAATCTCTCCCTTTCTTTCTCTCTCTCTCTCTCTCTCTCTCTCAGTCCCTGACTTTCTTTCTTACTCTCTCAGTCTCTCCATTTCTCTCACTCCTTTTGCTCCTATTTAGTGTAGTGGGAGCACTCAGCCATCAGTTTCAGACAGGATCCTTCGTTTACTACAAGCGGGTGGGATGGAAAAACAACAACAGCCTGAGACAGGACACAGATTTATGATGGCCCGCAGCACTCAGCTGAGAATAGGCTCCCACCTGAAAATGAACAAATTATATAGCACTCACCCCAACACAAATGCACACTCAAATGCAATTTGAGAAATTATAGTCGGGGTGCTTCTCTGTGTAGTTTTTCTCAAGGTAAAGCAGAGCCTGAGCACATTATGGGTATGTCTTTTGAAAGTGGCCCTTATCATTTCTCTACACTATATTCACTTGCCATACAGGATCTCGTTTGACAGAAGTTGTTGTTGTAATAAAGAGGAGTCATTGATATGGAAAATCACCCTGGGCTGTGAAAGAACTAGAAACTACAGCATTTTAATTGATTGACTATCAACAGCTGATTAAACTCAAACACAGAAAAATACTAATGATTTAACCCCACCCTCTTTCTTTTCCCTCTTTTCTCTCTCAACTTTTGTTTTCTTACAGGAATCTGACAGCAATAAAGTATGTTCCTTGTATTCCTTCCGGAATAACTCAACCTCCCCACACAAGCCTGAGGAGGGGGCCCGGGAGCGTGGGGACCTGCTGAGCGGATCTGCATTTGGAACGCCGGAGCGCCGCAAAGGAAGCCTGGCTGACGTGGTGGACACACTAAAGCAGAAGAAGCTGGAGGAGATGACAAAGACGGAGCAGGACGGTAGGCCAAAAATTCCCTGCGTCTATATGTGTGTTTAAATTAGTGTGTATGATTGCTACATTGCTGAATGTTTGCTCTCTTCCTCTTTTTCTCATTCCCTTTTTCTCTCATGTTAATTCTTGTCCTTAAACACGCACACAGAAACATACGCTCACAGAAACACACATACAGAGCCTGGGAGGACTGACGTGACAGTGTTTCCAGTATGAAAAACTGGGTGGCACTAACACCTCAGCTTAAGTGTGGTCTTCCTCCACTGCCAAGGCAAACTCTCTGGCCATAAAACTCATGACCTGACGCCAGGAACATTACCTTTCTATTCTTCAACACAGAAAGCTCTTCACTGGCGGCGACTTTCGTTAGTGAAGTCAACTACATATACAGACAAAACGAGGCCTCTCCTTGGCTGTGTTAACACAGAGACGTGCCAATTTAATTTACTGGGTTTGTTTTACAGTAATACACATTTAATATAGCAGCTCAAATATTCCCAATTTCCTCCAACCTCAGTTGCACTCATTAGAACTTTCTTTCCTCCAATGGCGAACTCGTTGTCTCTATTTCACCCCATTCTTAATTAGCTCTGCCGTAGTCGGTTGCTGAAGACTTGCTGCCCCCAGGGAACACTGGTCTTTCATTCAGTGTCTGGGGAGCTCTTAGCATATGAACTTCATCACGTTAATAACAAGGACTTCTGTGAGACTAAAACATATTTGTTGCTTTTTAAAGGCGTGATCTTTATACAATGTCAGTTATCCTGGATGTTTCAAATTATCAATCAATTAGGTGGTCTAAATTTGAAAATATATTATCTCTAGAGTGGTGTTGCTCTAGATATATATTTATTTATTCTGCTGCTCAATTTCATCCAATTCAGAATAATTTGTGCTATACAGCAATTGAAAATAACTGTACTTTTTCCCAGTTAGGGAGAGTTGGGGGGGTGGGTTGGGGGATTGACATAAGGTGCCCCTGAGTTATAAGGAGGTGATACATTTCCCTTGACACTGAGGGCATCTCTCATGTATCTCTGGTTTCTAATGGTGTTGTTTGCCATGGTGGGCGCGCTCCTCAGAGCCCTCTGTGGTAAAGGCGGACGTTATGCTAATGAGCCCCAGCTGGTGAGGGCTGGTTGTTGCAGTAATTTAAATGGTCAAGTGTAGCTCGTAATCCAGGGCCGTATGGTAGAGCAGGGAGGAGAGGGTGCTTCAGTGTGCTGTACAGCTGTTTTAATCTCCTGTTAATAATAGAGCCTGGGCCTGCCTCATGCCCAATGCATCAACACCACCAAAATAAACTCCCTTGTTGGAGGAAATTAGTTTCTGAGAACAGAACAAGACAAGAGGTTCACCAAGTTCAATATGTCATCTGTAAGCTGCGTGAATGGAGCGATTCCGTGTCCTTGAGGACGCTTGACATCAGCTCCAGCTGTAGAGATGACTGTTGTTACCATTCATAACCCATGTCAGTGTTTATGGAGACCTTCTGTGAACATCTTGAAAGGACAGGATTAATCCATTAAGGGCACACAGGAAGGTTGAAGAGCCATTTGTTGCCTTAATGAACTGGTTAATGTAAGACAAAGCGGCGATGAGCTAAATATATAACTTATTTAAGCTATGATATCACCGGGACAACTGTTCCTGCTAATCCGTCCCGCTTTTCTCCCTCCGCTGCTGTGGATCACTGGTAGTCTTCACAGCAGACCTAGTCACCTCACCATCTGCTGCCATTATTCTGACTGAGTCCTCCCAGTTATGTCGCTGGTCTCACTGTGGTGACGGAACACTGGGACTGCAGCTGACCATGCTAGTGGCTAATCCTCCTCTCTGTTACACATGACACTTGTCAATACTTGCTAACATTTGTGTTGCTAACCCATTAGCATCAAATCTGACCCATTATGTAAATCAGTTGAAATGACTGAGACAGGACATCTATAGGTAATACAATACCTCTGTGAGTGTATGCTAGTCCAGTGGCCAAATTGAGAGATTGTGACTCCGTGGAGTGGGACAGAGCACAATCCTAACAGACAGGGGCAGAGTCCAACCCTGGCAGCCTCTCCTACCTCTTTTGGACCCCTAACAAAACGTTAATTAAATGTGTGTCGTCGGCAGGGTTCGCTGCCCTCAAATTGAATCAGACCGAAGATGACTGCAACTTTGCCTAACTGGTCTGACATGTCAGTGTTCCGTGCCTGAACCCGCCACAGTGACCACACTCAGTTGCCCGACCGCCCTCCCACCCATTCAGCCGTCCTCTCTGTCGCTGGCCCTTAAAGTGCTTTAAGTGCTTGTGACTGTGCTAATGAATGAAAATGTCCTCCCAGCAGTGAGGACTGCATTAGGCTGAATAGTCAGTCACCTTAGCTGTAAAAGCACTATTAGGCCCAGTTGCCGGGAGGGCTAACGATTGTGCCCAATGTTTATTTACTAGGTATTGTAAATGCATTATTTATGGAGAGCTCTCCAGACAGCACTTGTCATTAGTTAAAAATGTCAGTATACTGTATTAAGGGAAAAAGAAAAATGGCCTCCATTATAAAGATCCAAGGTGACCTTGGTTGGATTCACGTGCAAGCATACCAGCTTTTGGTAATGCACTTGGTATTAATCAAAAGTCATAGTGATAAGTAAGACAACACTGTTGATTCTTTTGGACCATTCCCAAGACGAGGATGTGGTAATATGGAATTTGTCTTAGGTTTTACGGATGCTCTTTTGGCCACGGTTTTACGGATACTCATTTGGCCACGGCACAGGTTGAATCTTGATTTGCATGCAGTTTATGAATTCCTAATGTCTCTTTCTATTGTGTATTGAGTGCCATGCTGACAGGTTGTTATTCTTTATCAGTGGTCTGTCAAGCACAATACAGTTTCTGTGCAGGGAAGCAGGTCAGAAAGTGTTGCATAAGCATTTCAGAATACAATAGCTATGGAATCTTTAAAAATGCTTTCACGTCATACAGATATTTGTCCCCTTCGTCACACCCTGTTACAGAAACTTCCGCGCACACACACACACACACACACACACACACACACACACACACACACACACACACACACACACACACTTCAGATATTTTATTAATATCCACAAATCATATTTACATTTCAAGCCCAAATATCACAAAGTTCCCTGCATTTATGGGCACTCAATATCATAGACAGCACCTACAGCTTGACAGCTCACAACAGCAAAAACACAACTATACCTAGATAACTGCTTTGCCCTAGTTTATGTAAGGCCTGGAGGCCACCAAAGTGTGCACTGGAGCCAAAACACAATGTTTTGGTGGATGTAATTCAAAACACACATTTGGCCTGGTCATCTGAAGTCCCTGTCACAATTAAGTCACCAGTGGTGTCCTGCCAGGAGACTTTTTGGCTAATGCTTAAAGCTTCTCTTCTAATCCATTCTTACACTGTACTGTGACTAGACAGAATTACAGTACAGTTACATGTATTTCATGTAAAAAAAAAATCCACAATTTGTTTCTCTGGTTTTACAATTCATAGGTATGCGTTTGAGTAAAATGAATATATTAGCTACTGACAACATTACTTCCAAATTCCAAATATAAATATTGTCATTTAGAGTATTTACAGTTGCATTGTTTTCAGACCTCAAATAATGCAAAGATTACAAATTAATTAATTAAACAATTTTCAACAACAAAACACTAATGTTTTATTTTAGGAAGATAAAATATTTGTTGGAATAAGCCTGATTTTTTTTATCACAGCTTTCATGCGACTTGGCATGCTCTCCACCAGTCTGTCACATTGATGTTGGGTGAATGTCACTCCTGGCACAAAAATTCAAGTAGCTCAGCTTTGTTCGATGGCTAGTAACCATACATCTTTCTTTTGATCAAATTCCAGAGGTTTCAGTGGGGTTCAGGTCTGGAGATTGGGTTGGCCAGGGTCTTGATCTGGTGGTCCTCCATTCACACTTTGATTGACCTGGCTGTGTGGCATGGAGCATTGTCCTGCTGGAAAAATCAATTCTTAGAGTTGGTGAACATTGCCAGAGCAGAAGGAAGCAGATGTTCATCCAGGATGACCTTGTACTTGGCTTGATTCATGTGTCCTTCACAAAGACAAATCTGCCCGATTCCAGCCTTGCTGAAGCATCCCCAGATCATCCCCAGATCACCGATCCTCCACCAAATTTCGCAGTGGGTGCGAGACACTGTGGCTTATAGGCATCTCCAGGTCTCTGTCTAACCATTAGACAACCAGGTGTTTGGTAAAGCTTAAAATTTTACTCATCAGAGAAAATGACCGTATTCCATTACTCTATGGTCTTCTTTACTTCTCATTGATGAAGAGCTTTTTTTCTAGCTTTGCACGACTTCAGCCCTTCCGCTAGGAGCCTGTTTCGAATCCGTCCTCGCTGTGCACCTAATCCCAGCTGCTGTTTGCCATTCTTTTTGTAGGTCACTTGATGTCATCCTTTGGTTGTTGAGTGACATTCAAATGAGTTAACGGTCATCTCGGTCAGTGGACAGTTGTTTTTGCCCTCTGCCAGTCTGTAGATTTGTTGTCCCCAATGTCTGTTGCTTGACCTTGTTCTTTTGAACCGCCGCCAGAATTGTACCCTTCTTTTCCTAACTCAATTAAAGCTTTTCTTTTAAACGAATGTCTTTAGTTATTTTTTTATTAAAATTACCTTTGAGGTGATTGTTTTTGCCATGCAGCTGGTCCTATTGCAAGAGGACAGTGATGACCATAGTAGTGTTTTTTATACTTTTCCTTGTTAAAGTAGATTTGGTTCAGGTAATAACCTAATCAGTACCTCATTAAGTAAAATGGGTTTGCCTATGTTGGAATTTAACAGACACTGGAATGGAATGGCTGCCATATAGAGGGGTCTCTTAGTTTTCTCCAGAGATGTGAATTTAAGTAACTTTGAGTTTGCAGTGTATAACGTGCAAAATACGTAGTATCCCACTGTGTTTGTGTGAAACCAGGATTGATCCTCATTGAGTCGGGGAGTCCTGACTCCCCCGGGAACAGGTGTGGTGTAGTTAATGTCTCAAAGGGTACCATGCAACCCTGGGTGACCCGTGAAGCAGTGAACAGTTGCTAATGTGGTGGGGTGAAGACTTCTTCCCAAGGCAGTAACCTAACCTCACCGGTGCTGAGAGGACATCCATAGTCCCCAGTCCGGGTTATGGCCAACAGGATTCCTTCTAGTTTTAACTAGCAGCGACAGTCTGAATTGGGTGGACGGTGCACCTGAAGCACAGCAAGCCTGTTGACTAATTACTGCATCACAGGGAATCCAAAGCACGGTCATCAACAGAGACACATCACCAAATGTACCTTCTTCTCTGAGGCGGAAGGATTTTAAAAGACTTCTCAGGCTGGACACTCTGCAGCAGCAGGTGACTTCTACTGTGTGAAATGTATGGCAAACGTGCTGTTTCCTTGGCTGATCTGAGAGTCTCCGTCCTACTGTATTTAATGAGAATCTCTCTGTCTGCTGGTAGTTGGAGTCCTTGTTGGAGTGGTGTTATAACTGTGTCTGTGACAGGGCAGCGGTGTGAGCGTTGGATGTAATAAGCGCTGTGCTGGGGAAGGGCATGGTCATTATCCTCTATTACGACAGGGTGTGTAATGAGATTCAGGGATGAGTGAAAGCTTTGGAAGAGAATAGGATCAGCTCTAAGCCTTCAGCCTGATTACTACTTATGAACTCTTGACTTAGTCCTATGCCCTGTCCCAGTACAGCTGTCTCAACCATGGCAGCCACGGTAAAATTAGCTGATTTGTCCATAGAGATTTGGACAATTGTGAGGGGAAATTGTGTGTGATAGATTGTTACTGGGTGAGCGTTGGGTTTTCTGTCAAAAAGCATCGAATTCCAGACTGTCTTCCGCATTCTTTTCACTTGCATAAAGGGTTTCTTTGGAAATAATCTTGTCGGATTCCCTCTTGCTGCTCTCTATCACTTTGGTTAGCTCACTGTCTCTCCTGCCCTTTTTCCCTTTCCTCTCTTTCCAGCTGCCTTGTCATCTGGCTCTGTTTTATCCCACCTAATTAATAGGAATCTTTGTTATAATGATCTGTGGCATGAGCCTCTGACTCGATGCATATGCAATGAAGCAGTCGCCTTTTTAATGTGTTGGCTGCAAGCCGAGGTGAACCTGTAGGTTTTGAGGCGCGCTTCAAACACTAAGCTCTCCTCTTCCCTCCCTTCCTCTCCTCACCCCTCCATTCCTCGCCCCTCCCCACATCCCTCTTCTCTCTCCTCATCTCCTTTCCTTCTCGCAGAACACTGTTCAGTCTTCTCTGTTCACTCTCCGTCTTCATGTGTCCTTTAAAAATGTCCTTTCTTCTGTCCACATGACTTAAACACCCTGCTGATTGGTGACTAGTTTTATGTCTGACTTTGTGGGTCTGTGAGGAAATCCATGATTCCCTACTATGTGCGCCTCTGTGTGTGTGTGTGCGTGTGTGTGTATGGTTGTGTGTGTGTGTGTATGATTGTGTGTGGGGGGTTCTCTTTGGCCCGTAGCGTGGCCAGCAAGCCCTGTGGAGCCGTGCTCTGCTCTGTAACTTTGGTTTGAATAGGTAATGTGGAGCCGTTCAGGCTAAAGAGAAATGAGCTGGAATTGCTTGTTAGGACACATGATCAAAAGGTGCTCTCTGCACTCTGCCAATCAAACCTCTTGTCACCCTGTGAAGCAGACGTTAAATAGATTTTTGGTCTTACGCCGCGGGCAGCCTGCCAGCCTGACATGTGAACAACAACAAAAAAGATAACAGCCCTGCCACTCCCCCCCTTTCTCTCTCGATTTTACCACTGCTTTTTCTTTCTCTATTTCGCTCTTGTGACATTGCTGCCCCTCTGCTGCCAGGCCTAGCAAACAGAGCCCAGAGCTAAATGAAATGGCTGAGTGTCGGGCACAAGGAGCAGGCTTCACTCTCACTCTCCAGCCTGCCTTCGTTCCAAACAGAACCACAGCACCAATACCTCCTAGGAGTCAGGAGAGGCTGGGGAGTCCTAACCAAGAAAAGAAGCCTAGGGGGTTGAACCTAGACCGTCTAAAGTAAACCTCGGACTCTTTCAGATGACAAAACAGGCAGCTGTTTCTTCAACGTTCCATTCTTCGCTGTGTTGGGATCACCTTCCCACTTCTCAGTCCGATTAGTCAACAGTAGCAACTGCTCTGCAACATTCCGGGAGGCATCTTCCCGGGATTCAGCTGTTGACTCTGTCCCCCTTCACACGTGAAGCACAACGCTTCCATTGTGTGGTGGCCCAGTCCATGCACAGGAACCCCCCGATAGGAGGAAACGGGTGTCTTAGGGAGACAAATCACAGCCAGGGCTGTACAGAGGCCTGTTTGTTTTCACACACATTCCCCATAGGTGCATCCCATCAGCTGCGTCTCTGCCCTGGCCTGGCCTACAGTATAGTACGTCCAAGCGTATTGGATTGGGACTGGATGGATCGATCATTTTTAGTTATGTAGATGTTACGGTATATGTTAATGTGTTTGGTTTCCAGGAGTTTACAGTTTCATTACGTTTTCACACTTCTGTCTTCAGCAGACGTTCATATCCAGAGCTTGAAATCCGCTCAGATGTGGACAAGCTTTACCTAAACAGCCTGGAGTTTGGGGGAAATGTAGATGTTGAGTGTGTGTGTGTGTGTGTGTGTGTGTGTGTGCGTGTGTTTTATGTGCAAGCGTGCATTTTGAAGAGGGGTTAAACATGGAAAGTCACTGCCCAGTATTGCAGTCCCTGCCCCGCCGTTTGGTTCCCAGGCATTCTCCACACATAACTGGACAAAGAACTGGTGTCATCTGACCGGGGATCAAAATAGTGTCAATGTAACCCACACCCTGGCCACAGACGGCACATGTGGCTCGCTAATGATTTCAGGGCCCATCGCATGCTTGTTTTATAAGACTGAGGTACGTCAGCCATCCATGGAACAGATCTGCCTCGGTGCTGGCTGGCGTGACAGATAACACCAGTTGTTCTATTATCACATTTGCATTGTATTCCCTCCTAACAGTGAGCGTGCATATTTTACACTCAACTTTGATGTCTGCCTTTTGAACAAAGAGACTGCTTAATCGCTTGTAATAAAACAAATGTCTCCCCCCCCGATGTCTTTCTCTCCCATCCTGTTCAATAACGCTACGCATGTGCCAAGAGATGAGATTAGGATGTCAGGAGAAACAGATAGGAACATGTTTTATTGCGCTGCAAAGCTTGAGTGCTGATGATTATAATTATTCGGCGAACGCCATCTCTCTTTGGGAGTGCCCCAGATATAATTTTAAGTCTGCAGAGGTCGAGTGGTTAATATGCTTTAAGACCCTGCCATCCATTACATGTGATGAAGTTCCAATGATAGGTTAAAGTTATGAGTTTAGACTAGAATTAATGATTGCTCGGCTGGAGTGAAAATGTTCTCTAACTCCAGCACCACTTATCATAATGCCGCAATTTGTAATTTGGGTGGTGAGGAAGCCCACTTCCTCCAGCCCTCTTCTCCTCTCATCCCCTCTTCTTTTTCACTTTTACTCTTTCTCTCACTTTCTGTCTCTTTGTAGTGCTCTTCTGGGTGGCAGTTGGCTGTGTAGTGCCTTCTATGAGACTGCTGTTATTAACTTTTTGTTATGGCCGGGCAATGAGCTCAGCCTCACATGGGATCAGAATTCTTCCATCGTTTTACAGCGTGTCTCAGTTGGTGTGCCACTGAATCCCGGAGAAAGAGAATGCCTTGTTTCAAAGGAAAATACGGCTCCCATTGTTGCAGAACCATTTTGGACAATAGAGCATTGAGACGCTTAGCTGTGGGCCAGCGAAGGAGACTTCCTAGAAATTGGAATTCTTTCCCTTTCAAGTACTATGGTTACTTCATCCTTATTCTCCCTGCTCTGGCAGACATCATGTCTATTGTGTTGTATTGTGTGGTGTCTCTGGAAAAATAGAGATATTAACCGCCGAAATCAAAAGGAACAACAGGTTGAACTGTTGCATATGCGCACCTTTGTAGTAATCCTTAAACAATTCACCATCTTGGCACTGTACCAGATGTTCCGATAATCGCTCAATCGGAATTAGAAATTGAATCCTGTTAGTTGGTTAGAGGCTCTCTCTCTCTCTCTGTCTGTCTGTCTGTGTGCGTGTGTGTGTTTGTGTGTGTGTGTGTGTGTGTGTGTGTGTGTGTGTGTGTGTGCGTCCATGTGAGGTACACATGGTGCCAAGGGCTGAGTGTGTGCTGTGGTATGGGCTAGATAATGAAGGTTGTTGTGTAAAAATAATGCCCTTTGGACTCGCCTTCCACAGAGCAATATGTGCACATCCTGAACTTTGACATTCTAGCAAACAGAACTGGTTCATAATCGTCTATAGAGGCTGCTCAGTGGAAGTGGACAATGTCACAGACTGCAACAGCAAATACATTTCCCTTAGTTACTTCAATCATTGTTGAATTCACACACATCCACAGAAACACACAAGCATGCTTCCGACGCGCACACACACACACACACACACACACACACACACACACACATACACACATACACACATATACACACACACATATACACACACACACACATGCGTTATTAAATAAACATTAAATAAAATAGTTAGAAGTGTTATAAAGTATAAATGCATAGCATGTTCCTCTATCATTAATATATAATAATATCCGTAAAAGATGTGAAGTGCATTATATCAGTATTATCATGCTATTATTTATTTCTCATAACACCTTACAGTCTCATCTTTTTTATGAAGGCAGCATTAAAATTCTGTATTTTCAAATTGCAGGCTAATTTGTGAAGTATATTTGCGTTATAACATGTTTCAAATTAAATACATTTTGGAGGAATATGCCAGAGATCTTTGTACACATCCCTGTTTAATCCACTATTTTGAATCATATTAGTATTTTGTACATTCTCAGGCACCTATTCATTTAATAAAATCCACTCAGCAGCTATGATCTAAGTAAGCAACAGTGTCCACACACTTCAAGTCATTTAACATCGATGAATAAATGTGTTTTGGAGCATTGATTACCAGCAGAATTTATATCTGACAGTAAGATTGCAGGGTACCAAACAAAACGTGGCTCCTCTGCAAGGTACCCAGTAATTTAAATCTTATGTGAAATTATTGTAATTTATTACAGTGTGTGGACTCTAATGATTACTGACATCAAATGGAAATTATAAATTAAAATTAAGTCTATATATCTCTCTCCTAATGCTCATTTTTGCGTTTATCGAGCCCCCTCATCAGCAGTGGCTGAAGTTTGTAGAAAATGTTTCCTCCTCCTCTCTTTCTTTGTATAATTTTACTTTTTATTTATTTACCACCTGCAACAGCCCTGTTTTTCTTAATGCTTAGCAGAATATGCGACTGAAGCTGTCTCTACTTCGATTTAGAAAGGTGTTCATTACATGTTCATTTATTTATTTTTTCTCTCTGAATAAGCCTTAATTGTCACAGGAGAGATTGTGATGTGTAGGCTGTGTAACTTCTGAAAGGTATTCAAGGGGCTCTTTTATGGTTCCAGGCAGTCTCTTTGAAGAAGGCAACATTTTGATTTAAATTTCTTTGCTTTTTAGTTATTTTTACAGATAAACACCTCTTAAAAACGTACAATTCCAATTACAGTACCTTGAACACCCTGGAACTACACCTATGTGATATATTTGTCATTTTTAAACATAATTAAAATGGTGAATAAAATGACTGCTAATGTAACTGTAGCAACAGTCTCAGCAAATTCCCACTGAGGCCTGAATACGGACATACAGAAAAAGATTGGGAATGGAGAAAAGTTTGATTTGCCATCCAAGCATTTACTGTTCATAGTTCTTAAAAGTGACCTTGTGAGAGAGACGGGGAGGGAGAGGAAGAGCAAGCGAGCGACAGAGAGAAAGCGAGAGAGAGGGAGGGAGAGAGAGAGAGGGCCGAGCTGGAGTCTGGAACACTGGTGCAGCCCTGCACAGCAGAGCACAGCGGCTGGCTCCTTCCAGCTGCACACATGGCATCCATCGGGGGCACAATCACGCACAGTCCCAACACCTCAGGCTCGGACATATGTTGAGTTTTATTTCATTCTTCTGACATTAATCCTATTCACCAGCTGTTCTGCCAGCTGCCACTCTCCAGCTTAAGAGGAGATTGCAGTTTTGGGGGCTCTGAGTCCTGGTTTATCTTGGCTCCTCATCTCCCTCACTAAGTTTTGATTGGATTTTTCCCCCTTTTCCTTCTCCAGGTCTCGTTAGTTGCATATTTCCAAGCTTCTTGCTCGGTTTCTTTCTTTTTATAACAACTTAATTTAGTTCATGTAGATAAGAAGGTTTTATGGCTGTGTTCTAAGCTTGTATCCAAAGCCCTGTTCTGGCCAGGGGCCCTTTGAAAGATGCTGGCCAGGAGTTCTGCAGTGTTCACTGCCTGCCTCTCTCTTCTCCTTTGGACCGGCTCACATTTATAATTCACACCCAGCTCTTTCATATGGTCACCACTATCCCATAACAGGCTGCACTGAGACCCACTCCTAGGGGGCAAGGTAGCTGGCACTACACTGCATGTAGGCAGGCTGGCCAGATGCTGTCCCCAGCGAGTCCCGCTGGTCTAGACAGGATGGAAAGAGAGAGAGAAATTCCCTTACAAACTTGAACTGGGCTGCAGCCTCTTCACACAGGTCTTCTGGTCATTTTTCCTTAGGATTAGCTTCACATCTCCCTTAGCACTTATCATCGGCATATCGGGCCTGACATAGTTTACATTATGTGCATTGTCTGGGAGCGGTTCTCAGTTCACCATGTGCCATTTCTGCTGACGTATTGCTTCATGGTCGGCAGGCTGGGGCTGCATGAATTGATCATCGCTCGCTGCTCACTTTAATAATTCAAGGCTGATTGCTACAAAGTCCCGCAGTAAAATGGATTGGGAGAGGTCACATGCTGCCCTGCTCAAAAGGTGAAGCCTCCCGGGGACGGTTAATTCATATATGCTTGATAGACACGTGTCCTATTTAGAGAGGTCAACCGTGGTGTCTGGGAGGACAGCGGATGCCAGAGCCTGGGATGGCTGGGTCATTGCTGTAGGCTTAGCACCTTTGCTCATATGGATAAAGAGAAAGCAGGCCAGAGTGGTTACCTCAGCACTATCAGCTGCTGGCCAACCAGGGCATGTCTCCTACAACGCTACAACAGATTGTTACCACTTTTTGTTTAGCTCTATGTCTCACACAACCTTACCATGCAGATGGCATTTAGGTCGTCTGATTTTGTTTAATGCTGTTTGCATAGTATTTCCAGCTGGGCGTCTTGGCTCTCAAGATCCATTTATGAGTTTGTGTGTGTGTGTGTGTGTGTGTGTGTGTGTGTGTGTGTCATGTATTGTATACCATTATCCACTGGTTTTTAGTAAAAGCTTCTGATGAACCCTGACCTATGACAGAGAGCCTAGACCACACCTCCCAGATGTAAGAACGTGACGGTTTAAAAGCATAAGTATGTGTGCGGGGTTCCTTGGACGTGGAGATGGAAGATATTCAAGGCAGGTTGTGTTCTATTTATAGTTTGTGTTGCCAAGCTGAGATGGTAAGAGGAGAGCCTACAGGTGACTAACAGGGATGTTCACCAAGTGGAATAATGAATAGTATTAGGTGTCAATTAAATCAAGCCTTCTCCGAGGTGCAGGTGCTCCACAATGTACTGACACATCTCAAGGAGCCAGGCCTCTTCACCCATGCATGCCATCGGCTGCATTTGCATATTAAAGAGCTGAAATTATTTAACTGAAGCAAAAAGTCTTGTGGAAATGATAGAGGTTATTAAAACTGTTGACAAGGAGGCAAGGTAATTGCCTGAAAATGAGCGGCGACGCCACTGTTGTACACTGAGAAGTGTTGTGTTTTTTTCCTTCAGCGTTTGCATTGTGCGCTGTCGCCCGGGTGTGTAACCTATTACGTTTAGATTGCTCCCTTGCAATTAGTGCCCTTTTTGTCCTCACTTCAATAAGGCCATGATTATGGAGACTTCAGGAGGATCTGCATGTCGCATCCAACAGCTGTTGTCTCTGGCACTACCGGTGGAACGGCTAAACGTGTTTTCTCACTGCATTTCACTTTTCTGCCGGCTTTTTGTAATTATTCTGTTTTATTTGCTGCGATGATGGGGTCTTGTTTTTACTGCCTCTGTGATTAAGATATTCAGAAGATTCCCTCAGAGTTGGAGTGAAGCTTTTTTGTAAAACTCGACTTTGTCAGTTTGTTTTCAATACACAGTGGATAGATTTGTGGATGGATAGTGACCGGATACAACTGAGTCATTCTCAGGGTTAAAAATTCAGCCTCGAGTTAAATAAATAATAGAATAAGGTATTTTCATTTAGAGTGGTGAAGAGCAGCTTCAAACATATTTGTTGTCCTCACCAAATTGAACGCAACCAGCTTTATTCTCCTAACCTTGACATATTTTTGCACCTTGCTTCAATCTGATGTTTTCATTCCAAGAGCCTTTCTTTTTGCCAATATTATTAAAACACTTGGAAAGTCCTCTGAAGATAATTATGAACCTAACTACCACTATTTGTTGAAGTGTGTCCTTCAACTCAGCGAGTCCTCTAACTAGCTCGATGAGAGTACTCCTCTAAATGTTGCCTCTCTCTGCCCCTAAATGAAAGTTATCCTCCATCCAGCCAACAGCGTCATTACACAGTCTTTGTTTATTAGGCTCCTCCGTTCAGAGGAAGGAATTATTTATATGGCCAATGTCAGTTGATCATTGATTTGTTAATCACGTTTCCCTCGGAATGATGGATATACAGTGCTGGTGCTGAAGGCGGAAGTCCCTCTCACTCTGCAGTCCCCACCCTAATGAGATGTCACTTAGAGCAGAACAAACAATCCTCTAGCAACCACTAGTCACATATCTGTGTTGACAAAAAAATAAGGCCTACTGTCAGTGGCTGTTACAAAACGCAATGATCGAACACTAGCATAGATAGACAGACCTGGAGAACGGCAGAGTGAGTTGCCTGGCTGGAATCCTGTTTGGGTCAGATTGTTGTGTTGTCATCCTTCAGGATCTCCCCCCCTGTCCCTCAGTGTTGAGGAGGATTGATGAGGGGAAGTGCTTCTTGCTGTTGAGGGATTACAATAGGCGTGTGAATGAATGAGTGGGCCACAGGCTGCTGGCCAGCAGGGTGGTGAGGGCACCAAGAGGAGTGTGGAGAGACAGATGTTTTGGCATAAGGCCAATAAAACAGAAAGACAGACAGACATAGGCTACTGCCTCTGCAGGGAGGAAAACAGTGTCATGATGCCTGGGAAAAGATCCAAGTCTTTCTGTCCGTCCCACCTCCACCAGACATGAGACGCAAGGCTGTCTAGCTAATGTGTCTCACGGCTTCATTTCATGTCTTCTTGGGTGATATCCTAATGCCAATTGTAAAGGTTTTTGTCAAGTACTTTAGAAAACAGCGTAAATCATTAACCATCAAGAAATTTTTTCCGCAGACCATTTCAAATCAAAGTTGACAAGGCTATATTTGCTTGTTATTTATTTGTGCTGTCTGTGTTTTCCTCTTGGTGATTTGAACTTAACCGTGCAGGGTTTCCAATGACACTCTGATTGAACCACACTCTTTAGGGCCGCAATAAAAAGATAAATTAGCTAACGACTTTCCCTTAGCTTGGCACTTGCAGAAGTCTTTATGACCAGCTTGCACTCAGTTTATTAACAGTAACGTATTACAATATGCACAGTAAAACACAAATTCCACTTTATAAACGGTTGCTTTAAAATGTTTGAGAGAGACCGAGAGATGGAAGCATTCATCTCATAAAGAGGCTTGAATCTGGCAGTCTGGTGGAATTGTCAGCAGCGCTTACCTGGCGCTTGGTGGAACACTGCTGGGGTTTCTGTCCAACATGGGATTCTGGCAGTGCTCATTGCCAGGTGCTGGAAGCCCTGTTCATACCAAACACTTTCCTATAAACATCCCTTTATTTTAATTTATGAGCAATGATGGTTTTCATATTAATGAAGTAAACACTGAGTCTAATCTGGTGTCACAATCCCTCAGATTGTTCAACCACATCTGACAGATTTCAGGATGGCCACTAGAACATGCTGTGTACCAGATCACAATGGAAACATTTTGTATTTGGCAGTATTGGGTCAGGAGGCTTCATAGTTCAACATGGGTGCTGCGGGGAAACTAGCAAGGAGCATGGAACAAACAGCTTTGTCTGCATACAGTATAACCTTAAAGAAGCACAGATGATGAGGCACGGACAGGCTCAGGGTGCTGAACGGGCCCACTCCCCACTCCCACGTCCAGGGGAACACATTCTGGACACATGCTGGAGTTGTTTTGTCTTGTATGTTTCTAACTGTGCTGGTGGCAGAGGAGTGGGTGTTGCTGCCAGATGGGAGTCCCCAAGGGCCCATGGTATCGGCGGGGCTGGAGGAAGTTGGTCTGTGTCCAGCGGGGCCGGCCTAGCTCAGTGTCTACTGTGGGGATGCTGGGAAAATGTAAATAAGAGTCTGATAAGACCTATTGTTTTCATTCCATTCTCATCCCATCTCAATGGGCTGCTCCGGAGCTGCACAGGCCTTTATCTCAGATGGGAGGGAGAAAGAGAGTGTGCGTGTGGGGGTGTG